>PVHX01005910.1:0-64916 GCA_004024805.1 Geosciurus inauris
CATGCCTCCTGTCAATCAGCGAGTTTTCCTGACCCATCAGGAAGGACTCTGGCCTTCTCTTCCTGTCCCCAAGTCCTCCCCTTCCTGACCGGGATTTCTTGAAATTCTCTATGCACGGAATCTCCGTCGCCATTTCTCCCGACCCGCTCTGACGGATGGGGGATTTGGTCCGAGGGCGCGCATTTAAATAAAGCCTTGCCGAGTGGCTTAATTCATCTTCTCCTGGTTGTGTGATCTTTACAGTGCTGAAGATCAAACCCCATACCTCACATGTGCCAGGCAAATGCTGTACCACTGAGCTACAACCCGAGCCCCTAAATTCCATCCTTTAAAACAGAGAGGTTTTGAAGATTTTTCTTTAGTGAAGTCATGAATGTTATGGCCATGATGATGATTAATAAACATTCCAGGTGCCTTCCCCTAATACCACTGAAAGGGCATTTCACATTCCAGCTGTAGCCAGTTGTTGGAATGGTGATCCCAGAAAACAGTTCCTGAACTCATTTATATGTGTGCAGCCTCTCCAGAGAGGCATGAAGTATGGCTGGAAAAATCTGTGTAGACAAGTGCAGGAAGATGTCATGATACATTGACTCCTTGAGGAAGGCTTTCTCTCTCTAAGCATCCTCTACATTAGCTGAAAGGGCTGGGAAGCTGGATGTCATGTTTCATTGATACCCAGATGACTAATAAGCACAAATTCATTAACAAGAGGAAAGGCGTAAGGAACAAAATTGTTTACAAATGTCTAGGCCTTTTCTATTTGGCTTACCATGATGAATATCGTCAGGAGAAAGATGCTCATTAACATGATGGAGAAGCTGTCCAGGAACCAGGTACACCAAATTACTCCATTGGAGACACCTTGGTTTTTCAAGGTCTCCTTGAGCCTCAACTCCTTTTCCAAAACAATGCCCTTTACAGTCATGGAGACTGAGTAAATCCATGCCAGGACCATGAAGATAGGGAAACAGCGGTTCAGGATGATCATAAAACTAAAGGAAGAAGAGAGAGGCAGAATAATAGAGTGTCTTGTACCTGATGGAGATAGAGTAAGTACTTGTTGAAAGAATAGAGGAAAAGAAAGAAGAAAAAAATTTCCACTGGGCATTCAATGGGCTGGATCTTTTAATACATTCCACATTTGCCCTGAAGCATTACTTTCTCTTTAGAGCAAGACAGTGGCTTTCTGGTTAGCCTAGAAAACTGGTCCACAGATAAAATGGGTAAGTAAATCACATTATATGTGTAACATAATACAGATCTAGATCTTCTCTGTAAGGTTGAATGGGAAAAGACTTGACTTAGGCTGCGATTGGAAGAGACAGGTACATGCTAACTGGCACTGAAGCCCAAGAGGGTGGAGCACAAACAAGGGAAAGTGATGGAGGTGAGACGGACGGTTAGGCTCCCCAGTGGAGTCAGTCAGCCCAGCACTGTCTGCCTGGAAGGTTATATCCTAGTTATAGGGGAAGAGGCACAAAATAACCAATCAGTGTGGCCTTTTCAGATGGCAGTTGCTCAATCAATAAATCAGTATTTCAATAACCACTAATCCACCAGCCATGCAGAGGTAGAGTAGGTACTTGGATATATATTCCAGCAAGCAGGATAAATTTACTGTACTGGAATTATTTTACACATTTTTTCTCTGTGTGCAACATACTAGAAAAGCCATTGGGATTATTATCTCTTGAAAACTATTGAGTGTTGCTACAAGACGGGCTTGATTCCAGGGTAGGGGTGTTTCACTCAAAATGGCCCTAAGGAAAGAATCAGATGTTCATAAAGCATGCACTTCCAGAATTGGCCACCAGAGCACTTTCCCACTTTGAATGATCCCAAATCCCATTGTCGCCCACACCCCCCCACTTCCCTGACAGCCACTCCCTTTCTGATCCTAAAAGTGGACCTGGGCCTTTGCCCTTGGCTCTACTTCCCATCTCTGTCTTTTGTCCACACCCACACTAATTGCAGAATAGCCTCTGTTATCTCTGTTAGTTTTCCATAAAGCTGAGGCTGGAGAACTGATTGGACTAGAGTGTTGAGAAAGGGTTTCCTATGTTCCATATTGGCTTTGTTTTACAGTGTCTCCAGCTGGCAATTTGACTCTTTCTTTCTTTAGGTTGTGCATGCTTCTCTCCTTCCTGAACTCCACAGACACACACATCCATTGGGTGAACTTTCCAACCCTCCCGCATCCCTTGGAGTTGAATCCAATTGTGGTTCTGTATTCTTGTCCTGGAAATGTTTCTGACCCCATCTTCCATGCTCAATGCATCCTTCCATCTCCTCTCCAGCTTTGTCTTGCTCTCTACCACTCTCCAATTCTATGTTTAGCAAAACAGTATAGATATGACAGGCCTAGGGATTGAGGTGGTCAGGGCAGGAGACTGGACCCCACCAATGCATTCTTCCACCTTTTCATTAAGCATACATCATGGGAATGTTAATTAGGGAAATATCTGCATTATTCTGAGGCTACTAGGAACTAGACCTATTTGTCATGCAGAGTTCAAATCGGCTGATTTGGCAATCATTGGGCAAACACTCAGACCAGAACCCTTCTACATACCAAACATACTAGGTAGTGGGAAATTTAAATAGCCTGCATGTCCCCTCCCCCAACCTCACTTCCATTGCTTTAACTTCCCCTTTCTCTTTTGCACTTCCAACACCAGCTCTTTCCCCTCTCCCTGCCACTTCACTTTCTCCTTTGCCCCTGCCTGGAGCTGGGGTCAAGCTCAATCAAAGCTCCATTCTCTTTAATCTGGTCCCAGTCCCCAGGATTTTCTCTGAAGACACTGAAGCATTGGGAGCACCCACCGGAACCTAGACACCCCTAGCTTGTCAAGGAAGAGGATGGGCAGCCTGGGACTCACGAATCGTCCACGAAGCAGGGGTAAGGCATCTGCTGGAGATAGACTCCAACTGGAACTTCCACCTGGGCCTGACTCCTTGTGATCCCCTGCTCAACCATGTCCTGCAGATAGGCAAAGCCTCCCCAGATGTACCGGAAATCTTCCACAGGATCTGCCCTGGGGCCAGAATCCCAGTACCTAAGAAGACACAGGAGGGAGGAATAAAGGATATGACTGTGAATGGGCAGTTCACCCACTTCACATGCTCAAGTGACTCAGGACTCACTCTCTGAAAATCTTTCTCCTAAATATTCCCAAACTATTCAGTTCTGCTTTCTAAGTCAGTTTAAATCTAAAAGATGACTATGAGCCACAAGAAGACTCTAATTGCTTTCGTTCAGGGACTCTACTTTGCGCTGTACAAAAATATCTTGTTTCCTCTTATGTAACTTAATTTTATTGATTTGTAGACTGAATCCAGCCTCGATCTCACTGACTTTGAAGAATCCCACTGAGCCCTGCTTGAAACATCACCTGTCCTTGATCTTATTGGTTTTCTCCACCACATCTATGTCCATCCGGATCTTGTACTTCACGTGGGGAGGTAGGGAGTTGGTCCAGGGATACATGTCAGGGAATACCACACCAGCCCAGAACCTATTTTCCTCCAGCAGAGAGAGGGCTCGTTGGGTGAGCTGAATTTCATCATCGTAGCTTTCAAATTTATCCAGGACCAGGCACTGCAGATAATCACAAGGACCAAGAGACTTTGAGGAACATAGATGCAGAGACTTAAAGACAGGCTAAACTGCTGCCCCAGGAGATAGGTCAAATGCAAAGAGACCTATAAACATAATGTTTGATTAACTCTGGGTCTGGTGTTAATTTCTCAGTGTGTCTAGATGTGGAGGTTTCAGGGGTCTTGCAAATGCTGACTCGCTCTTATCCTTGAAAAGTTAGTGAGGGCTGCACTGTCCAGCTTTCCAAGGCTGTCCAAATATGCAAGTCCTCAGAATGAAAAAAATACAGCTCTTACTCCCCAGCATGGAGAGGTGAGGGAGTGGGGTCATGGTGCACAAAGGCCGCTCAGATTGGAAAAGCCTGATGATAAGAGTTTTTAAAGAGAGAGAGAAACATCCCAAGTGTTGAACCTTTCTAACTCCCTCCAAACACACAGGATAGATAGCTGAGGGATGAACAAGAATGAAGAAAGAAACAGAGTTATAATGATTTCACCTGAGAAATCATTTCCAATTACAGTTTGATGACAAGAAATCCTGACAGAGGAATTTTCCTCATATGTCTCTTTTCTCCTCCTGGAAGAGAAAAAAAAATGTATCCACGAAAGAGCTAAACTAAGAATTTCTTTCTTTCATAGAAAGTTCAAACTTTCTATGATAGTTTGCCCACTTGCAAAGCAAGTGTTAAAAATGTTAAAGCATTTTTATTATACTAGCATCTGTTTTTTCCTAACCATTTGTTCCTATAATACTCTTGGAGTGCTAGTGTCCATATTTATTTCTTAGAACTCACAAGAGGTGAGATGGCCTTGTCTCGATGTATTTCTGAGAGTACAGGAGGAAGAAACTCCTGAATAGGAGAAGGATGGGCAGAAATTAGTCAAAGGTAGGAAAAGTGAGGGTGGGAGAGAGTGGGGGGAACAATGGAGTATGTAATGACCTGCAGTGGTTCCTTTCTTCAGCTGTGCTTAGACTACGGGGGGGGGGGGGGGGGTGGCTTTAAAAAGGCATCTACCGCCCAAACAATTAAATCAGCACCTCAAGAAGCAGGACCAGGGCATCAGCATTTTGCAAAAAGCTCCCCAAGTGGTTGCAAGGAGCAGAGAAAAGCACAGGGTGAACAGAGGTGAGTGGTGGAGACCAGATCACTTGCCCTGCGGGACTTTGCAGTGTGACCAACCAACTGAGGGGTTTCTTGGGACACAGGGCTTTCAATGCTCTGGGAGAGCTCTGGGCAAACCATAAGGAGTCACTATAGGGTTTTAAGGGGAAGTATGATATAGGGGATCTGATTCTGTCCCCAAGATCACTGACAGGAGCAAGGAGGGAAGCAAGAAGACCAACTGGGAAGGCTACTGACACAGTGCAGGCTTTAAGAAACAAGTGAATTCCCACAAAGAACCCGGGGAAGGGGGGTGTTGTAGCTGGAATCCTCATTCAACTGGAGAGGAAATAAAAGCCTAGGAAGAGACTGGCATGAGGACCCACAGATAAAAATTGGCAGAGCCTGGGTTCCCTCCTCACTTCCCATCTCTGGATGACTTCCTAGGGCATTAGGAGCTGCAGGAAGATCCCAGTCCATAGGCCTGGGGCTATGCAGCTCCAGCCCTTCCTTATGCTCACAGGTGTCTTGTGGAGTAGACAGAGTAGCCAGCACTGCTTATCCTTACTTTGTAGCCCAGGAAACCGAGGCTCTAAGAGGCCAACTTACCCCAAGGTGGTAGAAGAGACATCAAACTCCGATTCATTTGGTTCCACAAATGTTAAATGAAGAAAGGAAAAACACAGCCAGATTTTTTTTAGTACCTGGGATTGAACCCAGGGATGCTTAACCACCCAGCCACATCCCCAGCCCTTTTTTATATTTTACTTAGGGACAGACTCTTTCTAAGTTGCTGAGGCTGGCTTTGAACTTTCAATCCTCCTGCCTCAGCCTCCTGAGTAGCTGGTATTACAGATGTGTGCCACCATGCTCAACTCAGAAGCCTCTGATTTCTGAGGGGCTTTCTTGGAACATGCAGGTGTTGCATATCCACCTCCCTTCGGTCTCTGGTACTGAACTCTCCTGGCCCAGGCTTCATAGCCCAAGAGTAGGTCCCAGGTAAAGTTCTCAGTATACTAGATAAAAAGAAAAAAAAAAAAAGAAACTTGCTTCCAGGTGACACAGGCAACTGAACATAGGTACACTGAGAACATTTAAGAGGCCAAGGCTTAAGAAGGTAATAATTTTAAAAAGAGATAGAATTCGTATTTCCTTAAGAAATACCACATATCATGGAGCTAAGGGAAATGCAGGTTTTTCATCAGCCATCCTCTTGAAAACAGGTACTTCTTGCCCAGGCTAATACTGACTAGCTTTTAAATGAGATGAAATACTTAAGTGCATCATATACCAAAGGTTCTCAATAAATATTCACTTCTTCAGGACATAAATAATGTAATGTTTATAGTTTTCCTGGGGGGAAGGGAATCTAATACACAGACCCTCACCATAGGTACAGATCCAAGACCTGCCCCAGGATCATTTGTCAATACTTAACCCAATAGCACAACTGTGGGTGGATGGGACTGGCTTTTTGGGCAAGAAGCCTTCAGAACTGAACTGCTAGAACACATGAACAAAATACACATTTAAGTTTGCTTTAGGGAGACCATGACTTTCTACAAAGATGAGTAATAATGCAGTCTCATTTTATGTCTGTCAAGTTTAAAACTGCAACTATAGCTAGTGAAATAAGCCAGAAATAGAAAGACAAACACCATATCTGCTCACTCACTTTTAGAAACTGATGAAGTCAGCCTTATAGAAGAACACAGTGGAACAGTGGTCACTAGAGACTCAAAGGGCAGGGGAAGGGGAGGGAAGAAATTCAATGAGGGGCACCACTCAAAACAGAAGTGGAGGAATCAATTCTGGCTCTTCTTTATCAGTCTAGGGTAATTAACTATTAGTTAAAACAATCTAAATATATTTCAACATGACTAAAACAAAAAGGAGTGTGAATTTCCCAGCACATAAAAATGATTAATGGTTGAAGAGATGGAAATGTTTATTACTCTGATTTGATTGTTCTGCATTATACATAAGCATTGAATTAAAGATATACAAATATTACATTTCAATAAAAAATTGCATATATACAATCTTGGCAATTAGAAATCTGAAATTAGATTTCTAAAATAACAAAATTACATTGGGAGGCGAAAGTTCTTTATGCACTTTATGGTGTGACACACACACACACATGCACATGCATAGAATAGTCTACCAATTCACGGGCATCACAAGGCATTTGGACAGTCTAAGAGGGTTGTGGTCTGATATCCTTGCTCTTACTGGAGAAAATAAATAAATAAACAAAACAAAACAAAACAAAAACCAACCTGGGACCAGAGGAGCAAAGGCCCTGCCCAAGGTCAGCATAGGTGAGGAGCAGAATCTGTGTCTATATCCTCAGTGCTGAGTCTGCAGTTTAGTGCTGTCCCTCTCATTCCTTTTTATTTATTTATTTTTTATTTTTTAATTTGGTACTGGGAATCAAACACAGGGATAACTTACCACTGAGCTATATCCTTGGCACTTTTTACACTTGACCTTAGCCAAAAGGCTGAGAAGAAATTATTAGCCCTTTTTATTTTTAATTTTGAGACAGGGTCTCACTAAGTTCCTGAGCCTGGCTTCAAACATGAGATCTCCTGCCTCAGCCTCCTGAGTTTCTGGGATGACAGATGTGTGCCACCACACCCAGCCTCCATGTTCCTTTAAGAGTCAGCCACAATCCAACCACAAAGTTGGGGCACAACATTCATGAATATTCAAGATATCTTGCCCTGTGCATTTTCTTGCACTGCCTGGCAGAATTTTCTGTAATGATAGGATTGTTCTGTATCTGTCCTGTCCAATATGATAGCCAGTAACCACATGTGACTATTGGGTACTTGAAATGTGGCTAGTGCCTCAGAAGCATTAACTTTTTAATTTAAATTTAAATGGCCAGATTTAAATTAACTAACTTTTTAATTTAAATTTAAATGGCTGCTGGTTGCTGTACTGTCATCACAGCTCTAGAGATAGTAAGTTCATTAAGGTCAGGGTCATGTCTTATTAATTATGGTTTCTAGGATGATTATTCTCATGATAGAGACTTGATAAGCATTTACTGAATTGCATTGGTTTAAATTTAGAAGCCCTGAATGCTGCAAGGGGTGTAGCTATACTACTGTGTTTTGAACAATATTCTGTGCACCCCAGAATCACAGGATAAACTAGTAGAAATTCAAAAAGTGAGTTTTTGCTTTGATCCTAATGAGAGTTTCACTCTTAAAAAAGCAATATGAACACATGCTTTTTTTTAAATAAGATGACGTTCAGAATTATCTAGCCTGTCTTCTCTGAACTCTTGAATCTGAAGGGTAATCTACACTGGAACAAGCGACTGACAATTTCAGTGACTTTCTTGACTCCCCTGATGATGCAGGCTCCACTCTGGCTGGCTGATCAGGCGGCTGATTCATAGTCAGATCCTGATGTGTTCCCCTAGGGGGGTGCCCTGATAGTCTCTGAACACAAACAACTTAGAAATTTCTCAAATACTCATTTCCACCCTGAAACATCTGACCCATTTCCATCTTCCTCATCTTGGAAAGTGTCAGAGCTTGGTGTTTCCTGACTGCATGGCCTCTGCCTCCCTCGCTGTAAATCTGAGATATACCTGACCTCAGAGGTTTCTTCTAAGGACCATATGAGACAGTGTTTGTGAAGGGCTTAGCAAGTACCATGCT
This sequence comes from Geosciurus inauris, assembly GCA_004024805.1. Classification (NCBI taxonomy): domain Eukaryota; kingdom Metazoa; phylum Chordata; class Mammalia; order Rodentia; family Sciuridae; genus Geosciurus; species Geosciurus inauris. The sequence goes on from PVHX01005910.1 coordinate 8,384, forward strand.
GTAAGAATAAAAAGGCCACGCTGGGCTGGGGTGCTTGCCCAGTGTGAGCGAGGCCCTGGACCCCCAACTCCACAGTGGGGAAAAATGAACAGGAAAAGGAAAGCAAATGGTGACTGAAGTCCTGCTTGGTGCTGGGCATGGTCCAAGGCCTTCACTCAGATTAACCCATTCACCCTCACAGCCTTCTGAAGTCACTGCCAAGATCACTTTAAGTTCACTTACAAGGCACAATGAGGTAAGCTTCTTCTGGATAGAGTCTGCTTTTAACCATTACAGTATACTCAACTGTCTCATGAGTAATGAGGACTTAATAAATACCATTTTCTTATTGTTCTTGTAAAATATCTTGAAAGTCAACAGTGTCAAGTGACTTTTAAGCCCCTGCCAGGTTACTTTTCCTTCATGACATCTGATCATTAGGGGAGGAGGGCAGTTGTTTTCTTCAAATAATCTCTCTGGGTACATAACTCATCATAAAGTGAACCACACACAGCACTTCATCTGGTCAGAACAATGCTATAGACAGAAACCAAACCCATGTCCCATTTGGGAATGAGATTGCAGGGATGCTGGGTCCTATCCCACTGGTGCTCATTGGCTGCTCATTGGCCACTCAGTGAAATTCAGACAAGGCTGCTTAGAAGAAGGTGTTACAAAGCAAATCCAGCTTGTCTTTCTCACCAAATCTTGAGGTCAAGGCAGAGTGATTGTGGAAGCTGTGCTGCACATGAGTCAGAGGTCTCCAGGTCTTCTCTGAGGTATGACTCATGATGAAGCCTTGCATTCCCATGGGGAGGCCACCTGCCTCACAGCAAGTGACCTCATTCCTTATGGATACTTGTACTGATCCCCAAAGTTAAAACCTTGGCTAACAGGCATGTATATTAGTGAAGTATGTGCATGAATATGTTAATGAAGCAGAGCTGATTGATTAAACCTTTAGCAGAGGGCCTCCATTTTGATATATTTGGTCTGGTCTGCCTGGCTAGTCAGTTACAACACAGTAAGTTCTAAGGAGACAGAGGCCGTGGAGTCTATTCATGGAAACTATCCTGTTCTACACAGAGAGAAACGATGCTATCATGAATGTGAGGGAAGAATACAGATAGAAAAACACTAGATAGTATAAGGGCTCAACATAAATCCAGCACCACTATTGGGAAAAGAATTCAAAGGGCCTCTTCCATGAACAGAAAGTTAGTATCTTGTGGTCTCTGAGGGAGGCTCTAGGCAAATGTTACAGCCAGCCTTCAGAATCTCAATGAGAACCATTATAATGGCCTTTGACAGCCAAGAAAATGGCAATCAAGCATGAAAAGGGGTTTCCTGGTCCCCTTTAGTTCTCAACTGCTATAGCCAAAGCCAGGTGGCAGGGCTACCACCAACTGAAGTCTATACAAGTCCATGGTCCCTTCTCAGTTTTGCCAGCACTCATCAGGAAGCAGAGTTCACCCTGGTGGAAGGAAAATGTTCAAACTCTCTCCAGCACAGGCAGCTGTGTTCACAACCTCTAGAGTATGCAGCCCTTTGTTGATACAGTTAAATCAAACAACCCTCGGGGGAGAAGCCCCAGGAGCAGCAGGCTTCCTTCTTCAACTGTGACCTCTCTGTCTTGAATTCAAACACATTAAGTGCCAACTCCATGAAATTATCTATTAGGTGGGGAATAATGTCCAGTGGAGGCAAAGAAAGGTAAAAATGTTTCTTTTTCTTTTAACTTGATAATGAAAGGGGGCTGGCATTCATGCTGATGCTGTAGCATAAGCAGTCATATTTTGACTATTATACCCCAGACACATCAGGGGTGAGGACTTCAAGGGAGGCACTAGACCCTCAGAGATGTTGATTCTGCTTCTCACATCTTCCAAAGCTCAGAAGGAGAACAAAGGAAATGGCTAATGCCATTGGAAGCCTCAAGTGGTCCTGCTGAGGTTCCTTTTGGAAAATGCTAGTGGATGTGGGCAGACATCCCAGAATAAATTTTCTGGCAGACCTAAACTGTAACAGTCAAAATTTATTTCTGAATACATGAAAAAAGCCACTGAGTTTTGGCTGTTGGGTTGGTTGAGATGATGAGTTAGAGGCCACAGGCACTGCAATAAATTTTATCATGCCATTTTGGGCACCATGAGCAGACATCTGACACATTCATCCCCAGAGAGTGGGGAAATGCATCACAACTATAAACAAAGGGACAGAAAATGCACCAAGATTGTAAAAAATGTTTCCAAAATAAATAAATTAAATACAATAATAAAACAAATGAAAAGGCCAAGGTAGACTATAAGAACCCACTATGGACAAAGGCCACCAGGTCATGCTTGGGTCTAGCTGGGTCCAAAGGAAGACAGCATCTCAGGGTTGACAACTGCAGGGTACATTAGCTCTCAAAATTTCTAGTTCAGTCATTTCAACAATTCCAGAGGTGGGTGGGTGCTACTATATTGAAAATATTTGACAGTCAGCAGGACTGGGCACTGACCAATCTTACCACATTCTGGTCACAAATATTCAGTTCCATCATACCAAGGGCACTACTGAACTTCAGCTCTGGTTATCATCCTTTTTTAAGGAAATGGAACAGCGATATTGTCCCTAGCCAACTGGCAGATTCAATCTTTAAGGTCCAGCACAAATGTTATTTTCAGTTTTAGGCTGGCATTTATGACTGTCTACTTTAAGTCAGTGCAGCTCCACTCAGGTAAGCTGGAAAGCCAAAAAGAAAATCAGAGAGGTTCAGCCCTTTGAGGAGGTCAGGTCAATGGAGGCAGAGAAGCAGATGAGCAAATAACATTCAAGGCTCCTGTGGAGGGAATATGGTGAGAGAAGGCCTGGAAAACAGGGTCTGAGGCCTGGATGTGAATATGGGTGTTGACCAGGTAGTCAAGGGAAGCAAGGAAGGAAACATGCAGCTGTTCAAGGTAGGAGCCTTAGGGAAGCTCCATATAAAACTAAAGAGTTCTGAAGGGGCTAGACTGGGAAGAACTTCATCTTTACAACAATGAGGAGTCAATGAGTGATTGTAGGCTCTATGACACTGTGTGCTTGGGCTTTAGAAAGATCTCTCTGAGGAAATATGGGAGCTGAACAGAAAGAGCAAGAGTCTGGAGGCCTAGCAACCAGTGAGAAGAGACAATACAGGCCTCAGTTTAGAGGCCAGATATGGAAAGGGAGGGGAAGGAGGGATTCCAGAGATCATTCAGAGGAAGAGCTGATAGTATTTAGAGTATTTATAGTGTTTTGAATTTGGATTTGTACAACATATCTCCACTCCATCAGGTTGAATCATTGTTCTGTCAGTTCTTTGACTCAGCTCTACTATGGCATTGTTGAATGACATATTTGTCTCTCCCAGAAGAATAGGAGCTTCTGGAGAGTCAGAGATTGATAGTATTTATTCAGATGAGTCAAATTCAACACATGCAAGTGCACAACAGCAGAATGAACTCAAGCCTTTTCTTGTTCCTATTCTAATATAGCCATTTTCAATCAGAATAGACCCACTCATAGCACTCAGAGTACTCCTGTCTCTGCCTATTGTCCTAAATATTAAAAAATAATTGCCATCTTCATTGGGCTCATTGTATAATTTACTCAAACAATGAGCATTCTGTCCATATTAATATGCCCTGCATATTAAAGGGGAAAGAATATTTTTATCAAAGTCAGACAGAACTGGTCAGAATTTTGGGTCCACCAGTGTCTGCTAAGGTATGTTAGATAGTCAGGCACCTTTGAGGTTCTGTTTTTAATTCTATAAAATACAGCAATTATGCTTATCAGGTAGATAAGAGTGTTGCATGAGATGACATGTGAAAGTGCTCAACATCATCTTAACTCATAGCAACTTCCATGTAAGTTCCTTCCCTCTGCCCATGACCTTCCCCACCACCCTCACCCCATCCCCAATCTCGGCCTACATTTTCCTTCCTCAGCTCAGTTATGTTTCTGAGAGACTGAAGAGGCATAAAACAAGGTTGTCGTTGATAAGTTGCTTAGGATCTAGATCACTACCCTTGAAATAACATTGCTGTTGTAATGTAGACTGCTGTAGTTTGCCTAACTCTCCCCCATTTCTCTTTAACTTCCCAAAGCTTATCTGAGTCAGTGAATTAACAGAATAAGGAAGTAGAATAGATAATCCACAAATATCTGCACATCTGACTCTAAAGTGTATTATATGATCAGCAGATTTATCTTCCTAATTCTATTTGTTTTTTTGTTTTTGCGGGGGTGGGGGGTTGTTGTTGTTTTGGTTTTTTTTTTTAGGCTAGACTGGAAAATATGTTCCCAAGAACATTCTGGTTGGGTGGTGGTGGCATGTGGCCAGGAGCATGCAAGGTGTAGAGGAAAAGGAGTCCAAAAGTCTGGTTACTGTTAATTCAACAAGATAATCACCATGAGGATAATGAAGTGTTTCACACACATGTTGATTGGGTTGACAACTGAGGAAAAGCAGTTAATGAAGGCATGTTTTCTTAAGATGTAGAGAAAGGTAGTACTGGTTAAAGTACAATTTTATGCTTCGATTAGATGAATTTTTCTATTAAAACTTGGCTGAATTCAGATTCCTGATGTGAAATTTAAGACCTCAAAATCAACTATAATATGAAATTAAAATCCACAGCAAACTCTAAATAGCATTTTATCAGTGCCAGAAATAACATTTTGCTAAACAAAGAAATAAAAGGGGAGTTTATGTGTTTGTTTTAACTAAAAGGTAACTAGAGGAATAATTTATCTTTTTTTTCTAACTGAGCTTTCCTCTAGAAGCAAAACGTATGCAAAACCACATATGAATTATGAATACAGATAAATACACACAAAAATTTTAAATATTTACCTACACAAGTTCCCTTCCTGCCTTCCCTTCTTCCCTCCTTTTCTCTGTGAAGAGCAGGGATCACAAAAAGAGATATATGGGATAAATAAAATTGTAGAAGCCCTTGATGGGGAGGTGGTCTAAGGATGAGAGGAATTCACACACAGAAATCCAGAACGGGGTGCACAGCCATCTTCCTTTCCCTACAGGAATGGTTGGACAACCCTGACTCCAGAGCAACTCACTAAGGCTAATATGAAGAGTAGCTCTACAGTCCCTGGTTAATGTCTATGCAAAGTTTGAATCTGAGGGAAAAGAGCATATGGCCCACATGGTCCCTGTTCAGAGGTAGACATCCATGTGGTTCATAGCAACAGCTGCCATGAGTAAATGACCCATTATGATCCAGCACATTCACATTTCTTCCCCAGAGCCACCATGAAGGGGGGTGTTGCCAACTCATTTGACAGATGAGGAACCTGAGGGTGGAGCTAATAAATGGCGTGGATATGTAAGCACCTTGTGCTCTGCTCTCATTTTGTCCTCAAGAACAATCTTAGGAGGTCCCTTGTGTTGTTACTGGGATTTTTACAGAGAAAAAACTAGAACATCAGAGGAAGAAAGTGACTTTCTCTAAGTGACACAGCCAGTGAGAAGCAGAGATCTTGGGCATTTGTCCTCACAGGACAAGTAAGAATGTCCCACAAGCAGCCTCCAAACACACGAGGCAGATTTAGGGGAATTAGATACTCTCCCATTACTGGACTCCATAGGATGTTCAGTAACTAGGGCCTCACCTTAAGAAAGAAGGAAGGGATTTTAGCCCTTCTAGCACTAAAAAGTATCTACTAAATCACTCTCACTTTCTATAATGACAAAATGCTTAAAGATTTGGGCTTGCTTCTCAAAATTTCTATTATTGTTCAATATTACAATCAAGTGCCACCTTGATTTAAGTGGAATCATTTTCAAGAGTGCATTTGCTTAATTTTCCATAAAAGATTATTATTATTATTATTATTGTTATTATTTGGAATAGTTGCTGATGCAGGCATGGAGGCTGGCCTAGGAAGAAGTGTTCAATTTTCTTTAGTACAAATGTTGTTACTGAAAAAGAGAACCCTAGGCCAGTCTTAATCCACATATACAGTGACACACTTGCTTCCCTGTCCTGGAGAGCCACCGTGAAGGATTTTCATGGCCTTTCTGCTACTGAGGGATTCTCAGGGTGGAGGTGGGGGATTGTCAAGTTTCCTCCAGACTTTCCAAAACACAAGAACAAGAACAGAGAGGTACAGAGCAAATCACAGTGGCTTTTTGCTTCTTCACCCAACTATCTTGTCTTTTTAGTTCCTTATTGTCCCACTTTCCTCCACCCCACCTCTAAGGCCAGAAAGATCAGAAACCATCACATTATCATACCTGGTGGGCTTCTGCTACCATCTAAATCCCTCTTAGGAATCCCTAGGGGAAGCTATTGACCTATGACTATGTGGCCTTTACTCAGAAACCCTGAAGATGTCCTGGTGGCAGGATGTAATTAGCTTTTTTGTCATCTCTAGAGGAACACCATTTGTGGAAGGAGTTGATTTAGATGAAATCTGTCTGATTGTATTTTGTTTAAAATTAATATTTATTAAGTACTTATTGTATGACAGGCTTTGCTTCAATTAGCTCTTTTAATTCTCAAAACAAGCCTGCTAGGTAAGTACTACTAATATCTTCATTTTATTGAGATGAAACCTGAGGCAAAAATAATAAAGATTTGAGCTCCAGAAGTCTCAGAGTCTGGAGAATGAATTCTTAACAATTTAAGTAATTCATATTTATTAAGTATCTGTTGGATGCCTGGTGCTACATTAAGCACAAGCTAACTGGGTTTTTGAAAAAAGAAAAAAAAAGCAATCCTAAAGAAAACAAGACCTTTGTATCAAGATACAAATAGTCAAGTCAAAAAAAGTTAAGAAGTATTCATTATAGGACCTCATGAAAACATTGTGAGAACCAGTGAACTCTGTTCTGCAAGAATAAAGGAATGGAGCCCCCTGCTCTGTCTTGCTTGGATTGTAGCAGTTGGTGGATGGTGGTGGGCCTGGCTAGGGGTGTGCACTAGGAGGTAGAGGCACCTTGAGAGGAGGAGCATGTCAATTGAGTAATTACACCCAGGAACGCCAAGACCTCACAGGTCTAATAGCTGTGTAAATATACAGATTAGCGGGCCTCTTTCCAGGGCATTCTGAGTCAGTCAATCTAGGCTGGTGCCCAGGAATATGTTTTATGAAGAGCACTCAAGGTCATTCTTGTTTTCAGACAACTTGAAAATGGCTTTGTAATTACCCAAACTTTGCTGCTGCTGCTGCCATGCTTGGCACCCTGTAAGAAGTCACCTATGAAGTGTGTGCTGACACTTCCAGGGTTCTGGAGAGGAAGGGTCATATCCCTGGGGAAATTCTAGTGGCTATAGGGCAGTAGGAGGTACTCAAGAGCACTCGGGAAAGTATAGCCAGTTTTCTCTGCACTGGGCAGTCATCCTCAGGACCCACACATCCGAGATAGAAGGATTGGTTCCTGAGCTTCTCAGTTTATTTCCTTCCCTATGGCTTAGAACATCTACTTTCTAATGTTTTTTTTTTAAGATGACAGCAGGTCCCATAGCTCATTGGTGACAAGATCAGCCCTTACATGGAGATACTCCTTAAGTGAAGCCAAGAATTTGAAAACAACTAAAATATGCTCCTTGACCATCAGTAACTCCAGTCTCACTGTTCATTCAGAGACAGACACACTGACAACTAACTCTAAGTGAACTTAGACTGTGGTCTGAAAGGCGTGAGAGAGAGTCACAGAGTAAATGAAGGAGGAGTGAATGACTAAGCCTATGTTAAAGCAGAAGGGACATTCAAGGACTGATCTCAAAGAATGAATGGGTAGATGAAGAAAGGGGAAGAAGTCCCTTCAGGTTTTATTATTTTAGCACCTCATGCTTCCTTTTTTGCGAAAAAACCCTTCCCCAGTTTATATTAATCCTGCTCTTAGAAATGCTCCCCAGGCCTCCCAGAGCACACACCCCTGAGGGACACAGGGATAGATATGGGAACCGGGCCAGGAGGGGAGTTATCTAGGTACTGTCTGAGCTGTGAGAAAGCCAATCCTTCTTTCTGTGGAATTTTTGGTGTAAGGATGGCCACTGAGGGCTGCTAAAAGCTGAGCCACCTCCCATGGAGAGGGACTGGCCAAGTGCTTTGGGGATTACATCATTAAGATTTTAAATGAGGGAGTGATGCAGGCAGATGCATGTTTGGAATGTAACTCTGATGTCAGTGTGAAGAAGTGCTTGAGTCAGCAGAGACTGGACTCTGGAGTCCAGCCTGCTGGCACAGGCTAGTGCAGAGATGACAAGATTTCTAATCCTTAGAGATCTCAGAAAATGAAAGACAGAATTGAGAGATATTTAGGAGGTGGAGGAGACAAAGCTCAGCCAGCTCTGAAACCAGGCACAACCAAATTTGGATTCTGCTCTATACTCCTAACGGCTTTAGGATCTTTTTATTTTTAAGAACTTTATTTATTTGTTTGTTTATTTTGATGTGGTGCTGAGGATCAAACCCAGGGTCTCATTTCAGCCAGCTTTGGGATCTTATTCAACATCCTTAGGCTTCAGCTTCTGCATCTGTAACTGGCAGTGATAATGGGTGCTTCCTGGAGTCATGAGGATTACAGGAGGCTAGTATAGGCAAAAGCCCGCAGCGCAGTGTTCAGCACCAAGTAACACTCAAGAACAGACAGCTCTTGGGTGGAGATGAAGAGAGAAGAAAATTAAGGATGATTCTAAAGTCCCTAGCTTGAGAATTTGAGCAAATGTTAATGATGCTAATCAGGACGGGAAATACAGAAGGATAGGTTTGATAGGGAGGGAGATGAGTTTGTTTCTTGAACTTGTTGAGTCTGACACATTTGTAGAACATGGGAAAAGAAGCTTCCAGCAAGCAGCTGGCCTCAGGACTTCAGGGTTGGTGGACCCTGGCCAATAGATGGTCACTGGAGCAATGGTAGACAGGAGAGGACAGGATAGATACAGGCCATAAGGGAGGAAGAGCCAGTCAAGGAGTCACAGGGCACTTAGGAAGGGGGAGAAGTGAAGAGGAAGCCTTTTTAAGTGTGGACAAGGTGTTGAGCTTTGGAAATTCTTGTTTCTTCACTAAGGAAAATCGAAGTTTATACCCCAAACACACTTGACTGTCTAAGGGATCTTTGGCCCCATCCATGGGTCTATCTTCAAGGGGCCCAGTGAGGCCCCCAGGTGGCCTGCTTTACCTTACCTCCAGGTACTGATTAACCAGGCGGAGGGAACGATCTGTAATATTAAATATGTCCCTCCAATCAAAGTTGGTCATGCCATCAGCCCGTTTCTCTGGAGGACCTCTATAGAGGAAGTTCAGCAGGACCTCAGCAGTAATACCTTCTTCACCAACATGTCTATTCAAAAATTCTTTTACAGTCGGATGGTTCAAGGTGTCCTTGGGAAAAAGAAATACAGTCATAGAAATCAGAAATTCTATAGGATCTTTGGTCTTCTTCCTAGATCATTTCTAAATTTTAATGATTTGGGATAGAGACTAAGGCTCTATTTATATCCCATTTTCCCCAAATTTGTGGGTCCCTATAATAAAGAGATGATGCATGTGGAATGCAGGAGGGGTAGGAGGTGGAGAATGTAAATTTATATAAAGAAAGATTTCCTTTTTAATTTTCTCTTTTTACTTATTTATTTTGGTGCTAGGGATCAAACCCAGGGTTGCTTTACCTCTGAGCTACATCCCCAGCCCTTTTTTGTTTTTGAGCCAGGGTCTCTCTAAATTGCTGAGACTGGCCTCAAACTTGTAATCCTCCTGTTTCAGTCTCCAGAGTTGCTGAAATTACAGAACCCAACTCTCCTTTTTAATTTTTAATGGAGTATTTTTGGTTCTTTTTTGTTATCTCTACTATATAAAACTCCTTTTTCTTTGCTTTTCTTTATTTCTTTTTTTTCTTTCAGTTCTTTTTTTTTTTTTTGAAACAGGATCTCACTATGGTGCCTGTGCTGGCTTTGAATTCCCAGACTTAAGTGATCCTTCTGCCTTAGCCTTTCAATAGCAGGACTACAGGTGTGCTACCATGCCCAGCTATGGAACTCTTGTCTCTTAGATTTGCAAAGCTGCAAATGAAATCAGACAAACATACTTAACAATGTTTGCAGTAACAGAGCTGGCTCCTTAGGGAGATGCTCCTTTGAATCTGAGGCCCTTAAGTGAATTCATAAAAGCAAGAAATTCAGGAAGCCACTAGTCTAATGGTACCTTTTAGATGTCCCCCAGAACTCAAGAAACACAATCCCTAACTAAAGTTAGTGAATCCACTTGGCAATAACTTCCAAAACTAGTGCCTTTGGGTCCTGCTTATTGTGTGTTTGATCTGGCTCCCCTATTGTTTAACTTCAATAGTGATTTCCTGCAAGAAGGAAACAATTGGAATTTCTCTGGCTTGGTCCCTCCTCCCCTTTCTCCATCCTCTAGTGCAAACCATCCTTACTCTGATCATGGTCATCTGTGTGCTGCTATCAAAGAAGTACCAGATCTGGGGTCCTACTTCTTCCCAGGCTTTGACCAGTTTCCTGAGACGCTCCAGTTCTTCAAAAGTTGAGTTGGCCTAAAAAAAGATAGGGAAAGAGACGAGTGGAGAGAAAAAGTGAGAAAGGACCTTTTGTTGCATTTTTCTTATCCTGTTGTAAACCCTTAATATTTAGGAAAGGTTTTTTCATGGTAATGGTTTTGTTTTCCCAATCTGTTGGTATTTCCCAGAACATGACAATTTCCCAGCCTCCCAGATTGACAGAATCTAATTTGTTATTATCTCAGAGGTGCATGTAATATTGATGATGTTATTGTCTCAGAACCTCATTAAAACTATATTTGGACTGCTAGTGAGCAAACACTCTTCCTCCCTATCTTTGATGTTTCCAAGAAGTGAGAATTCAGAGAATTTTGAATCCTTCCATGAGGGATGTAATTCAAGCAGAGGGGAGGAAAACCTTATTGTAGGCTGCATAGGGAGGGAGAACCAGGCAGGAGCAAAGGAGCAAGACATTTCTATGATGGCTGTAGATGAGGGAGGAAACCCAGAAGTTAATGAGCAAAAAAATAAATGCAGGATTCATTGGGAGGAAAGCAAAGATACATACTCTCTACCCCCTTTACACACACATGCTCTTACATGGGAGGTCCAAGATATAAGAGACAGAAGCAGCTCTGGGATCTTACATTCTTCAGTATCCTTTGTGCTGCAGGGGAGTCAGGAGTAAAGAGGATTTTTCCCATCAACAAGGGCTTTGCTGCCCTCCAGGCTATTTTGGTTAAAGGGTTTGACTCCAGGCTCTGGATCAATGAATTACAAAACACAGCTGCCAAAAGAGAAGAAACAATTTTTTGTTTAGAATGTTCCTTTTTCTCATAACTAAACATGGCCATTAGTGCATCCAAATCACATGTCTCATTCAACTTCACCCTGGAGGATTTGATGAATAACGGAAATTAGTATGCTGTACCCCACCAAGAAGCTCATAAGTTAGTTCCTAACAAAATGACACACTGCCTCTAGATAATGGCTTCATCAGTATAAAACAGGATGGAGTTTGCCCTGTGGTTTATTTTGCATTAGAAAAGGGAGGCTGAGGAGAGTGCTTGTGATTACTGCAAGGAACAGAGGCCATCCTCAGATGAAAGGAAGGCCCCTTTGGAATCTCAGCTTTAGCCTCAATAATTTCCCTTTGATTCCTGGCTTCACTTCTTTGTTGTGTGTAGGTATCTCAGGGCCCAAGTCTACCTCAGGGCTCTTGTCTTTTCTTTCTTTTTTAAAAATTTTTTTTTAGCTGTTGATGGATCTTTATTTTATTCATTTATTATTTATATATGGTGCTGAGGATAGAACCCAGTGCCTCACGCATGCTAGGCAAGCGCTCTACCACTGAGCTATAGCCCCAGCCCCAGGGCTCTGGTCTTTTCAGTTTGTAACTAAAGGTTCACCCGGTTGCGTTTCTTCCCATTCCACCATGCTTTACCCTATGAGAAAAGGAGGAGGAAGAGGAGGAGGAGGAGGAGGAGAGTAAGAAGGAGACAAAGTGGGGAAGGGGAAGGTGACTTGCCAGTGACTTGCCATTTGGAATGTATTTGAGCACCACACACAGATTTTTATTGCTTTATGTTTGAAAAAAAAATGTCCCCCAGCTAAGTTGACTTGCCAGGGCCCTTCTGAGCTGAACTTTGCAACTCTGTGTTGACTCTTCATTTATCATTTTTCTCTTCATCTAAAACAACCCAAGTTCAATTACATGAAGGGGAATGTCCCCTTTGTTCCCTTTCCAAATGGGCCTTGGTGCTTTCCATGGATCATATCCAGAATTATTCATTTTATTTTATTTTATTTTATGAGCACCACTCTCTTCCTATGAGAGGAAGTGGACTTTGAGAGAAGTTTGTTTGCCCAATGCCATTCTACGACACCAAGGGAGAGTCAATCCCAGGACTGGTTTCATCTGGAAGGGTTAAACCATCATCTTAACCAACATTAGAGGCTGATTTGTGCACAGAACTCAGAAAACTTACTTGTTCTTTTGTCATAAGAGTAGATAGGATGTTTCCTGGTGGAGTCAATCCCTAGGAAGGCCTTGTAGTTATTGTCTTCATACCAGTTGAAGGAGAACACCCGAGAGCCCCCTCCCTCTGGATAGCCACACAAAAGGTCAGACAAGATGTTCATCAGCTGTGTGAAGGTCTGTGGACTTCCATTCTGCAGGAGAGGTCTGGTCACCAACAGCAAGTCTTGAACACTTGGCTGATGAATAAACTTGGACAAGGGAAAGGCTTTGAGTTATACTAAGGCAGCCAGAATCAAGACTTCCACATATATATTTGACTTCCACTTTTAAAAGAAAACATCCATATTCTCAGCTATCCTTAATCCAGCTGTGAAAATGAAGAGCAAAACCCATTGCCATCCACTTGGGAACTAGGAGAAAAGGATGAACCTTAAAAAAAATCAAACAATGAGCATCAGACCATTTTAATATTGCCTTTCTCTCTTATTTGAGTGCCTAGGAAATATGTCCTTGAGGAAATGCAGAGATAATTTCTCTGTTAACTAGTACCTCAGTTCTGTCATCTCAATAAGATGGGAATGCTGGGGGAAAACTGAAAAATAAAATGATGGGGGAATGGCTCTTTTCTAGAAAGGCAAGGTCAGGGTGGATGTTTTTGGCCAAATAGTTTAGAATTTGTTTCCCTATATTTGGAAAATTATTTTTTATTGGCTTAATTTTATCAAATTTCAACTCTTTCATTTACCTGAAATTTGTGATTTGTGGTTTACATGTGTGTTTTAAGATTTAAGGAACTATAGACTGGATTAAGTCTCCATTCTTGGGAGAACACTTTTCAACTTCTGCAATAACTAAGAAGAGCTTGGTGCCTTTCTCCACTTGGGTGTCATGCACTTGCTGGCCTTGTCCTTTGGAGGTAGATCTGTGATACTGAGAACTGCCAGAGTTGCCAACGCCTTGGTTCCCATAATGCCATCTGGCTTCACTTTAGGGGTGAATACAAAATAAAAACAATGCTGCTTTTATTCTCCAAACACACATTATTAGCTACTTTGAAAAGAACTTAGGAATTTAAAAAACCATTAGGAATCAATCAGGTAATATGGAAAACATTCCCTTATTGCAATAAGTGGTGTTTACCTGCCATCCCTCTCTTTGTCCACATGCCAACACCTGCCCTCTGAAACTGATGAGTGCCAGTGGAATCCACACATGAGTCATACCTATAATCACATTCTATGCTTTGATAACAAAGTCAGAAGCTCAAATTGCTTCAACAACAGTGAGTCTCATGACAGTTTTGGAAGGGGTTATTATTATTATGTTGCTCATTTAACTGAAGCACTCAAAGATGAAGGGGTTGTTCTAAGGTCAAATGGTCTAATATCAATTAGTATAAACCAGGTCTTCGGCTTTGGCCTAATTCACAAATGCTGAGACTTGCTATCTACACAGGCAAGGAACCTTCTAAAACTCCTACATAGAATTAAGAGTGTTGATATACTTTGGGAAATTTTTTACATTCTCTATCAACTTTAACTCTATTATACTGATACAAATTTTTTAAATGCTATGAAAGAAAGAAGGTTAGAGGCTCCCACCACCTCAGGTAGCCATCAGTACAATGGGCCCATCTCCAATTTCCCCTACACAGCAGTGCTGCCCAGGTTGAGCTTAGTTTTATGAAAGAAGATTCTAACCTTGCAATTTTCCAGGTTGTCTGAGCCTAAGTCACCTGGGAATATTGAAGGAACAAAACCATATTTTATACTTTGCCTTCTTTTCATAATAATCACCACATCTGAGAATTGCTTATTTCACATTTTTCTTCCCCATTGATGTACATTCATGAGGCAACAACTCTGTCTGTCCATTCATCACTATATCTCCAGGACCAAACAACTACTGAGTGGAAGAATTAATATCTAGGTGAGAGAAGACTTGTGCAATCAGGTGTCAATTAAAATATAGTACATAGGGGCTGGGGCTATGGCTCAGCGGTTGAGCGCTTGCCTCGCATACGTGAGGCACTGGGTTCGATCCTCAGCATCACATAAAATAAATAAAGATATTGTGTTCATCTACAACTAAACAAAATATTAAAAAATAAAATACGTACATATTTTATAAACAGCACAAAAATCACTTATTTGGAGAATGAAATGAGATGATATAGGTAAAGCACTAGAAGTAAAGCTCATAAGAACCATATAAGAATATGCTATCATTCTTATATATATTCACGTAGCTCTTAAGATGATAAAAGAAAAATGGGCCACCTCAGTACTGGAAAAACTTAGATTCCATGCTAAATTCTCTGAGGATTTGTGCCAGACCAAGCAAGCTACTTATTTCCAAGGGTATTTCTTTCCAGGTGGAGCACCATAAGGATGTTTTTTTTCCTTTGACCTACTACCTAGGAGCAGACAATTTAAGATATGAACAGATCCTTTGAAGTTGCTAGATGGAAATAACAAATGTATTTTTTTTGAACAGGAGTGAGGTGCAATTATTTGACATACTAAGTGTGTTAAAATTGTATACAAACAAATTATAATTACCAGAATCAGGCTACTTACTTCTTGAATTCTTGGAGATATATCAGATACTATTTTTCCCCAGGATCTCAGGTTGATGCCTTGAGAACTGCTGTCTAGGACTCTGGGAAGCTATAATTGATGGGACAAAAAAATTAAAATATATATGTAGTTGTATATACATACATGGGTACTCTCTGATCCTCTGTGTGCTTACAAATGATTCCCTCTCTTCTTTCTGATTGCAGAAATTTTCTGCTAGATTGCTTTCTACAATGGTTTAGATGTGATATCCCCCAAAAGCTCATGTGTGAGACAATGCAAGAAAGTTCAGAGAAGAAATAATTGGGTTATGAGAGCCTTAACCTAATGAATGAATTAATTTCCTGATAGGGGTTAATTGAGTAATAACTGAAGTGGTAGGATGTGGTTGGAGGTTGTGAGTACTGGGAGCATGGCTTTGGGGTATCTTTTTGTATTTGGCAAGTGGAGTCTCTCCCTCTCTCTGCTTTCTGATTGTTATGTGAGCCATTTCTCTCCACTACACCCTTCCACCATGATGTTCAGCCTCACCTTGAGCCCCAAAGAATGGAGCCTGCTGTCTATGGGCTGAGATCTGTGAAACTGTGAGCCACCAAATAAACTTTTCCTCTTCTACAGTTGTTCTTATTGAGTATTTTAATCACAGCAGTAAAAAAAAAAAAATCTGACTAAAACACTTTTGGAAACAAAATTCTTTTGAAAAAAACCAAAGGCACTAGTTCCAAGTTTCCCTGCTGTGATAGTCACTCACAGTTTCTCGGTGACATTAAATACACCAATGGAATAAAGAGTGACTGCTGATTCAGTGACAACAAGCAACACTTCTGGAAGAAGGAAAGCAGAACACAGCTGCTGGGGTATGAGAAAGGCTGCTGTGGGGACACCCACATGTCCACTTCAGGGCTTTGTGGACACAGCCATGTGCCTTAATCAGTCACATCTTCCCTTCCCCTTGTATTACTTTCCTATTGGTATCCTTGGTTCAACACTACTCCATCATGGAAGATTCCATCAGGTACATCATTTTCTTTGGAAGCTACTGTTGGCAGCAATCAGAGAATTTCCTTGCCAGTTCTCCGGTAAAAAAGTGTTTAGGTAACCCAAGCCCACTGGACAACTTAGACCTGTTTGTGCATTTTCTATTTTGGTAGGGAAGGTGGAAGCCCTCAAGTTTGTTGCCTCTGAGCTCCAGAGTTTAATGTAGACACTATTTCCTGAAAATCTAGTGCAAGTTCATTATTACTCAGTTTCAGAACTGACTGAATCATTGATACCTTCTGAGTATTTTAGGAAGCTGGAGACAGTGGTATACACCCATAATCCCAGCAATTTGGGAGGCTGATACAGAAAGATTGGGCAACTTAATGAGATCCTGTCTCAAAATTAAAAAATAAAAAGGGTTGAGGATGTAGCTCAGTGGTAGAGTGCCCTGGGTGCAGTCATGAGGGCAGGGGAAAGTCTTTCAGAACTGAGTTCGGAGATTTAAGATAGTCATTATCAAATTTAAGAATGTACTTTAAGTAGTACAACCTTGACTTGTAATTCTCATCTGAGCAGTTGTAGACCACACGCCATAAGCCTTGGTTCTTTTTCTGCCAGTGTGGTTCTGTTGAATAATGGCTGCACCAGTCTAGCTTGCAGCAAAGCCAAGCAGCAAGTGGAATTAGATATTGACCACCCAGATTCCCATTTTTAGACCTGAATCTTTGTCTCATTTCCTCCTTGCTATAGGTTCAGGGGCCCTTGTATTCTCATTTGATCCTAAAACCATGAAATAAATTTAGGTACACTCAGCAGAGTTTAGCATTTCAGGCCCATTTTCTAACTGTAAAATAAAAGACTTTGTTATGCATGAAAGATGAAAAACAGACCAGACAGGGGAGGAATTTTCCAGAGAAAGCAGCTTCAAAACTTCCATTGCTGCCACACCACTGAAAAGAATCTTTACCCTGAGCACAGGGCCTATGTATTGGTCTTGCCAGGACTTCTTTTTCAATTGCTTAAAAATACCTTCAGTGTCTAGGAAGAGCACTTTAGTTCCTGTTTTTCCTGTAAAGGCTGAGTAAAGTGGGTAGGAAGGGATGAAGCAAACAAGTAAAAAGGTGTGGTGATGAAAACTTATCACAAGTCCTGGAGATCCTCTCTCCTGACTATCTTCTTAGATCATTAGAGATGAAAAAGGATGGAAGGGACCTATCAATACAGTGCCATGTGTTGTTTTTGATTCTGTGGACAAACCAGATCAATGGGGTAAGTGGATGTGGACCATGCATTGGATAACACTGAGGAATTACTGTTAATTTTGTTGGCTGTGATCCTAGCATTGTGGTTTGGTTAAAACAAATAAGATCTTCTCACTGGGCAAGGTGGCACATGCCTACCATCCCAGCAGCTTGGGAGGCTGCGGCAGGAGGATTGTGAGTTCAAAGCCAGTCTCAGCAACTTAGCTAGTCCCTAAGCAATTCAGTGAGACCCTGTCTCAAAATAAAATATCAAGAAGGGCTGGGGATGTGGCTCAGTGGTTAAGCACCCCTGGGTTCAATCCTTGGTACCAAAACAAAAGAAAAGAAAGAAAATCTTCTCTGCTAGAAATAATTACAAAGCATGTACTGGTGAAATGGTGTCTGTGATTTACTGCAAAACAAATTTGGGGGGTGGGGGAGAACAGTTAAAATAAGAACTAATGAACTTCAAGCGCAAATCAAAATCTACTTCATTTTTAGATAAGAGGTTGCAGGTAGTTTGTAATAATATGAATCTGAAGTTGACTGTTCCTGATTTATCTCCTCTCTCCCCCACCACTCCTACCTGTCTCTCTCTTTTTTTCCCTCCTTTTCTATCTCTTATTTCATTTTTTTGTTATTATTATCTGCAACATCTTGAGGGCAAGGAAATTATTGTTTGGGGAGAAAAAATCATGGAGGAGAAAATTTGCAATAAAAGTGTTTACTGGCAAAAAAAAGAAAAAAGAACTAAGCCAAATGTTGATAATACTTGATGCTGGTTGATAGGTACATGGGCTTCATTATATTATTCACTCTACTTTTATACTTATTTCTAGAATAAAATGTTCAGATAATAAGAAAAACGTTTTCCCAGACAAAAATAGATTATTGAATAAATGGATACTAAGTAAATACTTTCTTTATATTGTTTTCTTTCCTGTTAAGACCACCTTTGTTCATTTCTCTTTTAGAATACTCCGTCAGAATAATCTTCTTACTAGTTCCCTTGTCTCGAATCTCCTTCTTTCCCATCTATCTTCCAAATTGTGGTCTGAGTTGCCTAAAATGCCTAATTGTGCCACTTGCCCTGCTCAGAAATCTTCCATGGCTCCCTACTTTCCCCAGGAAAGAAGGTCAGTAACAGTGCTAATACACACGGCCTCCCTAGCTCAATTTTTTTTTTTTTTTGGTACTGGGAAATGAACCCAGGGGCATTTAACCACTGAGCCACATCCCCAGCCCTTTTTGTTTTATTTTAAGTCAGGGTCCTGCTGAGTTGCTTAGGGCCTCACTAAGTTGCTGAGGCTGGCTTTGAACTCAGGCTCCTTCTGCCTCAGCCTCCCGAGCTGCTGTGACTGCACACCAGCTCTCCAGCCCTCTTACCTGCCTCTCCTCTGCCATGCTGGACTTCTGCCTCTCCTCACATATCTGTCTCTTGCATTCCCTGGGTTCTGTACTCCATTTCCCTTCCTCCTTTGCCTGGCAGACTCCTATTCTTTGAAGTCTCATTTCTAACACAGCTAAATATGGGAAAGACAGTTGTCCCCCAGTTAGCTTTAGGTGTCGCTTTTTCTATGCCTCTTTGCATCTTGCCCTGTAGGTTCCCTGAAGGTGATTTGTTTATTTTCCTCCTTAGTTTGCTCACTAGTGGTGTTTATTCTTTTGTTTACCTCTCATCTGTCTCTCTTCAGAGACTCTGAGCTCCAGGTAGACAGGAATCTGTGTGCTTGGCTTACAGTAGTCACCCAAATAATATGATGAATAAATGAATGCTCTTATTATAACAAGAAGATTTATTATAATTGTTTGCCTACCTGGTACTGTGAAATGGTATGCTCATTAAGGATATGGATTTTAATTTTCTAAAAAATTATTTTTAATTTTTAGTTGTCAATAGATTTTTATTTTATTTATCTACATGTGGTACTAAGAATCAAACCCAGTGTCTCATACATGCTAGGCAAGCCCACTGAGCTACAACTCCAGCCCAACATTTTACATATTTAGTTTTGTATTGCTTAAGTTTCTTATCCATTGCATTTTTTTGTAGTAGCTCAGGATAAATTTGTGAATCATAAATCCCATGTGCTAAAAGGTAGAATAAAGTTTTCCTTAGAGACTATGATATACTCATCAATGTCATATTAAAGAAATGTTCAGCAACACATCTGCTTTTAAATTGTCTTAAAAAAAAGAGTAAATAAATTTTAGCATTTTGTCTTTGAGTCAAATTTCATTATGTTGATGTCTATTAGAAAAAGATATAGTAAAGAAGTAGTAATGACTTCCTGGAAATTCATAATTATTCAATTTTAATATTCAAATGAATAATTAAATTATTGCCCAGTTAGTTCTGAATCTGATATAGAACACCTAGTCCTTTATTTTTGCCTTTAAGATAACAAAAGTAATAGCTACTTACTTATATGAAGTATAAGGTAACGCTCTCTTTGCAATCTGCCCCACCTTTTCATCCAAGGGTAATCACTGTTAAAAATGTGGTGTAGATCTTTCCAGAAGCACCAATCTCTTAAATTTATTATGCTTTCCCCTAGTTGACAGTTCCACATACCCGCATTTTGACCAGAGTTTGTAGTAAACCGTGTCAGCTTCCATGGTAGGGTCTGTAGAATAACCTTACCCAGATGGGGTTCTTTCTTCCTATAAAGACTACCTACCCCATTTGTTCCAGGAATATGAGACCAGTACTATCTTCATTGATTCTACCTGTTGTAACAATATCCCACAAATGGGGTAGCCTGTAAACTACAGAAATTTGCTTCTCTTGGTTCTGGAGGCTGGGAAGTCCAGGAATAAGGCTCTGGCAGGTTTGGTGTCTGGTGAGGGCCCATTTTCTGGCTCTATGCCTTCATGTGATAGAAGTGGCAAGCTGTCTTTCTGGGGTCTCTTAACAGTATACTGATTTGAGTCCTGACATAATTGCCTCCCAATGGCCCAACTTTCTAATGCCATCATCTCTAGGATGAAAATTTCAACACAGGAATGTGGTGAACACTTTCAGACCAAACCAAGCACTTCTGCTGCATTTTCAGAGGGTAATATAAGAGATATCTATGAGCCCTGAAAAATCAAAGGCATTGCTGTGGTTTGGATCTGGAATATTCCCCAAAGATTCAGGTACTTAAAGGATTGGTCCCCAAAGCAAAAATCTACAGAGGCGGATTTTTAAGAAAACTATTGGGTCATGAAGACTCTAATTTTATGGTGGATTAATCCATCATGGCTGATGGACTATTGGGAGGTGGAGGAAACTCTAGGAAATGAGACCTAGTTGGAGAAAGTAGGTCATTGCAGGTGTGACCTGCAAAGATTTATCTTGTGCCTGGCCCATTCTCTCTTTCTATCTCTTCTGCTTCCCAGCTACCATAAGTTGAGTACACCCTTCCACCATGATGTTCTGCCTTGCCTCAGGCCCAAAGCAATTGATTCAGCCAGCCCTGGACTGAAACTTCTAAACCCATGATCGAAAATAAATCTTTCCTTCTCTAAGTGGTTCATGTCAGGTATTTTGTTCATAGCAATGAAAAGCTGACTAACATTGACATGAAACATAAGACCTCAAGAATAAAGTACTCATTTGTCCATTCCATAAATATTGCCCAGCACTGAGTGACAAGGCTCTGTCACTGTGACAGAGATGGATGCCTGTCCATTCAATTCTGCTAAAGGTGATAATGCCTGGCTAAAAATTCTATTTCCCAACCTCCCTTGTGTACAAGTGGACATGGGACACAATTCTGATTAGTAAACTTTCACAGGATGGCGCTTCTGGAAATGATGTGTTAAAGGGGGGACCTTCTGCCCTCTTCTTCCTTCTGCCTGAAATATGGGGTGTGTTGGGGGAGGTGCAGCAGAGTGTGAGAGCTCCAGATGACTGAGGGAAACACAGAGGAACCTGGTTCCTGAGGAAGTCTCTGGAGCTTCCATGCCATTCCTGGATGACCAACCTCAGAACTCTGCTTCGAAATGGAAACAAAACCCACTTTTTCCAGCTTTTGTTTGAGCCAATTATAGTTTTGTACTGAGGTGATCACACATTTGACAAATAAAGATTGAGTGTCTGCTGTGTGCAGGTGCTGGGGACACAGAGATAAACAAAACAAAAGCCTCCCTTCATGGAGTTACATTTCAAGAGTATTGCTGATGTACCCTCAGCCTTCCCACCACAGTGACCACACTGCACATATGCTCATGTTTCTCAAATAGGAAAGAGTCTTATTCTCATCCCTTATCCCTCTGTAGCCATCACTCTTTCTTCTCCACCTGTTCTTTCCACATTTCTTGGAAGCATAGTCCATATTTGGTGACTTCACTTCCTCAGCAGAACCTCCCTATCTTTACCTTCACCATCCTCCCAAGAGGCTTTAAAAGAACCCCCAGTTTCCTCCTGGGGTTTAATTCTACTGAATATTTTTGCTTCCTTTTTTGGTACTGGGAAATGAACCCAGGGGTGCTTTACAATGGCCACATCTCCAATCCTTTCTATTTTTGAGATAGGGTCTAGCTAAATTGCTGAGGCTGGCCTCAAACTTATGATCTTCCTGCCTCATCCTCCAGAGTTGGTAGGATTATAAGTGTGCACCACCTCATTTGCTCTATTTTTGCTTCTAGTCTATTGAGACATCTGTTTTTCTTAGCACTTTTGATCACATGATTTTTTCTGTTGCCATCTGTGACACTGTTCTTATCTGCTTTTTATTGGCTCCTTCTTAGCCTTTCCTATGAGCTCCTCTGCCTCTATTTTCCCCTTCTGAGCCAAATTCCCTAAGGACCTGCAACCCTCACTCCTCTCACACTGCACTCTCTCCTTGAGTAATCTTATCCTCTTTATCATTGAATCTGCCACCTTTTTATTGACAATAAATCTACTCCTCCAGCCTAGACTTTTCCCCATAGTCTTGGCCTTATGTATCCAACTGCCTGCTGGTCATTTGCCTGGATCCAATACATCCCATACTCATTACGTTGCCTTTCCCAAACCAGCTTCCAATCCTGTGTGCCCCTTTTCAGCTGCTGACAATAACTTCTTCCCAGAAGTCATCACTAATTCTTTCCTACACACATCCCATTGCCTAAATCTCCAGCTTGGGAATTTAGGAGCTGGTGCGGGATCTGAGTGTGAGGCAGATGAGCCCTCAGATTGCAGAGAGGGCAGCCAAAGGATACCTAAAAGACTGTGACAGGAGGAATCAATGACCACAGTTCAAAGAAGTTGCTCAGAGAAAAAATAAAAATAAAAAGGTCTTAGAGGATGAGAAGGCCAGGAGGGCCCAGGAACCCAGAGACAAAAAACAAAGGAATCATCAGCCTCATGTGTCCAAGCAGGTTGGACATTAAATAAATCAGTCACAAGCTCCTATATTTCATTATTTCCTCTTCTTTCTGAGTTTGTTGTCTGCCCTCCTCACTTGACTATGGGCTAGAGACTGTTCATGGCTGTTTTGCCTGTGTGCACATCTTTTACCCACCCTCTCTTTAACTAGGAGGAAACACTTTGAGTGCAAGGCTATGGGCCCCGTGTAAGCTTACAACTATCCTACAACCAAGTCAGCATATTGGAAAGCACCAATGTCTTTATCTATTCACATCTCTTTTATCTACATATTTGCATATACATTCAGAGTTTTAAGGCTCTGAATTTTGTCTTTGAAATTATTTGGCATCTCATAGATCACTTAATGAATGAATCTGTTATAATTTCTCACCAATCAGTATGAATACTTAGGAATGTGTGTAAAGTGGGAAAACCTGAACTATAAACTGAATTTTGAATTTCACATTTAATGAATACTAAATTTAACAATAAAGTTGAGTGACATTACCTTTCTTAAACATTGTACGCTTTTCTAAAGCGAAAGAGGACAGTAAATCACCATGTCACTGAATCCCGGTTTTTGGTCCTCCAAATATAGCCAAGATAAGAGAGTAAAGAGATCAAGCCTGAGCTGGGAAGTCTAGATACATATTATCTAGAAGGACATGGGCTTTCTCTAGGCACACTAGGAATTAGAGCAAGTTAGTGTTATCTGTAGAAAGTTACTTTCTTGCACATACACCAGGACAGTTGCTCCCTGTGATGTTGGTCCTATAAGCAAACTAAGCAAGCTAATGCTGGTGATGTCACTGCTTCTGCAGCCCAAGATATAAAACTCCTTTAAGAGTGGGGACAGGCATGGAACTGAGGGCACTGTGGAAAGAATATATGTCACTCATCGAACTAGCTACCACTGGACAGAACAATGTGAGTAGGTACCGCTTGGCAAAACACTGTGAGGGACATAGATGAAGTTCAACTGTCACCACTAAATTCTTCTTGGAGCAGTCACTGATCTCTTATTAGCTTTCTCCAATAAACTATGTGTCTCCCATACTGCCTCCAGGTACTTTCTTTGGCTTTCCCACAACCTGGCATAACTAAACTGTGAATGAGATAAACATGTAATTTAATATTTATTAAATTTCATTCTAAACTTTGTATTTTGGAGCCAATGATTTTTTTTAAAAATTTCAAGTTGCAAACATTTTTGTAGGCTTCTGCAAAGCTAATGACCACAAAGTGCTATGCCTAATACTTTAGGGACCAAGGGCTAAGACAGCTAATCCACCCCCACCCATCCCCACTCCATCCTAACTGGTAAGAATCAACTCATCTGAAACTCCCTCTCCTCATCCAGAAGGTCTTCCTGCCTGCCTCTCCATGGTACTCCTCCTAGCTGCTCCTATAATTAATTCTTACCACATTTATTTATCACTTTTATATTGGTTTGCTATTATGTTTTAATGTATCTGTCTTCCAGTTAGACTGTAAGCTCAGTAAATGTAGAAATAGGCTTTATTTTGTTTTCATATCTTCAAGCATCTACATAGTAGAAACTCAGTGGATATGTGTTATATTCATAATAAATAAATTACAATTTAGTAGAAAAGAAACAGAATCTACTGAGATGAGAGTTTCCATGAGAAGTGTCTCTACAGGTGTGATGGTGCCTTACAGGGAGGCAGCAGTCAGTTGCACCTAAGGATATGAAGGGCACATTTGAGCTGAAGTATAAAGAGACAAGCTGATAATTAAACTGAGGGCAGTGTCTGTGGACTGAAGGAGAGGGCCAGGAATTCCAGGTAGAGAGAAAAATGTGAAGAGAGCCAGAGAGTGAGACTAAAAAAAGAGCTAGATAAAAACAAGTCCAGAAATTTGGGGGATAGGGAATGTGGGGGAAGGGGCAGGGCTCAAGATGTGTTTTTGTGTCTAGTTAACACTTTCTTTTTTGTACCAGGGATTGAAACCAGGGACATTTAACCTCTAAGCCACATCCCCAACCCTTTTTACTTTTATTTTTAAAATTTTGAAATAGTCTCACTAGGCTGCTTACAACCTTGCTAAGTTATTGAGTCTGGCTTTGAACGTGTGATCTTCCTGCCTCAGCCTCCTGAGCCCCTGGGATTACAAACATGTGCCACCCTGCCCAGCTACTGCTTTCTTTTTGACCTTATCAATTATTTGATAATATTCATCAATCAAATATTTACTAAGCTCTAGCTATGTGCCTGGAACACTGGCTGCAATTGTCTTCTCAATTCATTTCAGTGGAGATGCTATGAATGTCTTTTATTCACATCTTTGTTCAAGATACCATTTACATCTCGGAAGAGTATCAAACTCCCAAAAGCCCTCCACCTCTATCTGTTTACCAGTGATCTGACTGGTATTGCTACATATTACCAGGTAACTTTCCCAGAGCTCTCTTCTTCTTTTAATTTCTTCCATCATTATCTATTTAATTTATAGGAATTTTTCCTGCCAAAAGAGTCAAAAGAACCAGAAGAGACTGCACATTTAAATGGAAATGTGGAAACATTTCTGGAAAAAAGGTCACAGACAAAAATGGCAAGTATCATCACACATACACAGCCCACACTTCCTATACCAACAAGTTTTGTGAATTTTCCAAATAGCAATCCTTCTGTGTCCCCACTGAGATCAGCATTGCCAACTCAAGGTCAAGGTCTAATTCGACCTCTTATGGAAGATGGGATATACAAATAAGGCTGTGGAAGGCATAATCTCCATCAACTGTAGTTGGTCTGAGCAATCCCTGAACCTTACTGTTTTATTAAGAAACTGATATGAGGCTCTCAAAGGTAGAAAGAAGATTTTTGTCTCCATGAAGCCTCTGCTTTATTTCCTCAGAAAATAAAAAATGTCTCTTTTTGGGTTTGTGTAATATTTTTATATATGCAAAATAAAGCATATTGGCTCCTAAAAAAAATCTTGATATTTGCTAATGCTTTTAATCCAACAGATGCAACACCATCAGCACATGGAAAGAACATCTTATGAGTTGAATTTTTTTAGTTTGATTTACTTTCTCTGATTCAAAGACAATCTGGAAACAGTATTCATTTCTAAGTTGAAGATACACCTAATACAAAGGTAATTAGGTAGCCTCTGGTTAAAATTATCTTTATAAGGATGACATAGTTTCTGGAATGTTCTGGAGCTGGGGATGGGTGATCGTCTTAAAAACACCCAGACCAGAAATGAAGAGCAAAGAGCAGACACCAGAGTGCTGGGCTGCTGAGTTTAGCCCTGGGCTGCTGCTGCAGGAAGCCCAGATTTATCTGTGAGGGAAGCTGTTGCTGTACAACTGGGAGCACGTGGCTTTGAAGCATGTTTGTTGCAACCTGACAGTTGTTAAGCATCAGATGAAAAGAGAGGAAACTGCCTCAGTGGTGATGGGACAAGCAGAAGGGGTGCCATAAGTGCTGGGAAATGCATCATGAGTAGAGAATTCAGACTCAGTCACCAGGAGGACTAGGGGATATGCCCACACTGTCTCAACTGGGGGAGGTCACCAAGACGTTCTGTCTCCCCACTCTGGAGGAACAATGTCTGAACCAGAGGGTGGGCTCTGGGGTATGTGAACAGACAAGTGACAGGATTCTTTTGGCTCAACAAGAAACTAGGCCTTTTTCTCTCTGCGGTGACTTCCACCCTGGTACCTGTGGCTGATGAAAGCAAAACTGAGCTTGGAAGCTAGAGTCAGTCTAAGGTCACTCCATGAGAGAGACCACCCCTAGTCTGAGGGGTCACAGGAAGGAACCAAGGAGCCTACAGCAAACTGGGCATGTTCTTGCTTTGGTAAGAACAAAATGGTTTTGATTTCAAAGTAGTTTTCTATATCTTCTCTAATGTGAATCTCATATATATGTAGAACAGGTCTTATTGCCTCAATTTTACAGATAAAGGGATGGAATCCCATTTGAATGACAGCAAGTTAGCTGCCAGCCCAGAGCCAGGAAACAGTCTTCAGGCCACTGAGAAATGCTGGAGTGCCCCAGTGGGCTGCTCGGGACTCTGGTCTCACCAAAGGTCCCATGCTCAGGGGTGATGCTGACAACTTCATGAAGAAAATTAAGGAGGACTCTGTAACTATATTGAGATCTTTTAGGAAAAGACACATATTAGTAGTAGGTAGCAAAGAAATTTTAATGCAGAAGCTCCTAACCTGGAGTTTGGCTTCATTGGCCCCTTTGTGTCCTATGGAAACTTATATTCTCTAGAGAAAAAAAGTACCACACTTGTGTCAGAGTTTTAAAGGCAATCCTAATCCATAAAAAGACAAAGAGCTAGGCTGGGGTTGTGGCTCAATGGTAGAGTGCTTACCTCACATGTGTGAGGCACTGGGTTTAATTCTCAGCACCAAATATAAATAAATGAATAAACTGAAGGTCCATCAACAACTAAAAAAATATTTTAAAAAAGTGAAGAGTTACTGTTCTGTAGAAATGTGAGATGTCAGAGCCAAAATCCTTTTTAAAACTGATTTTTGCTAGAGAAAATCCCATGCCTGTCTGGTGGATGCACAGACTGTAGTGCTCACCCCATATTTACTGAATAAAGGTGGAGAACTTGGGTCCCATTATCCTAAGTAATATATTTTCTGCAGTCTTCTCCTATTCTATGCTGCTTGGTTTTGACCTCTTCATAGTTCTTTCTTTTTAAATCCTTAAAATTAACATCTAGTCTGTCATGAAAACACGCCCTGACATACTGCAAGTCCAGAGCCTCGAAGAAACCAAGGCAGGCAAATGACAAGCCGTAGGCCTCATCTGCATTTAGAATACATTAAAGGTCCTCACCTCGATTTCCTGTTGAAATCCACTCACCCAGGGAAACTTTGATTGCCATAGACAGATTTTTGTAGATGTGGACAGGAAAAAAAAACTAATGCTATGAATCAAATGTACTTGCTGTGGCATGATAATTGAAAAAAAACCAATAAACAAACCCTATTTTCTGGCTTAGTTTTATTTCTGTCCCACAGCCCTTCTGCTCCCTGTTGCTGCTGGCACAGGGCTTCTCTCTTTCTTCTCCCTGCCCAAAGCCCTCATGCAGAAGTAGGAGAAAGTTGACAAAGATTTGGAAATTAGAAGAAAAAGGAAATCACGAAGTAAAGTCATTATTAGGGCCTCAATGGAAAATCCTGGAGAAGCGAGGATTTCCCAGAGACCCAGGAGATGCAGGGCTTTTCCAGAGACTTGTGATACAGCAGTATCCATCCAAAAATTAAAATGCATAGGTGACATTTACAAATTGCAGCAAATAATGATGGAGAGCAATAAGCATGGCCAGCTCTCACCGGGCAGTGGGTAGTCTACATCTGTTTATTCATGAATCTTCAGGAATTTAGGGAGCACAGCCAAGAACGAAGCAGGACATTGATAGGAGCTTGTAGTCAGGACCCCAAGACTGAGTCACTGTGTAGAACAGTGTTCAGCTGGCCCATGGTCCCAGGGACATGAGTAAAATGGAGTCAGAAAAGTAAAAACCACAGCAGAGTAAGGGCAAAAGGAAAGAAAGCTGAATCATGCCATTCTAGGAGCATTTGTGAAGGGGGGAGAACAGTGAGCCAAAGGCCAGATCTTTGGAGAAGTGGAAGGGCGGGTAACTCAGATTTCCCAGCAGTGTGGCAGGTCTTGGCACCTGCCTCATTTCTCCTGCTGAATTTCCACAAATAAACGTTCAGAGCAGAAGAGACAGACTTGCTTCTCAGCAAGATTTAAAACCTGTGCACCAGAGTTTGAAAGAAAACAAGAAGGATCATAGGGGGAGGAGAAAGAGGAGGGGCATGTCTGCCTGGGGCTAGATCAGATGGGAAACCTCCCAACCCCTCACCCAAAACTGATGGACCATTTTTTACGAGGTGCAAATATTTCAGGTAGTGTTGGCAGTAATGATACCCTGGGCTCAGTTCGGGGCTGCTGGGTTTCAAGCTGGTGGCATTAAACCCGAAAAGGTCCCAGGTGAAGACAAGCTCCTTCAAGCTGTCACATCAGAGGTGAAACCAAGAGAGGCTAAATTTCCTTGCAGAAAACTCAGGCATCTGGTTTCTGGTTTCTTTCTCAGCACACCTAGGTCACCAATTCATGTGTGTGTGCACAAGGGTGCAAGTGAGCCTACGCCACCACGTGCAAGTGGGTGTGTGAGTGTGTGCAAGTGCATCTGTGCAGATGGGTGGGGTGGAGGAAGGCCACGGGTACTGCTTTGGGATTATTTGAGGATGACAACACTCGCTTCACCAAGGGACTGAGGAAAAACACAGCTGGTCCCAGTTGGTGCTAACAAATCCCCTCCTGTTCTCTCAGATCCAGAGGTTCCCTGGTCTGGAAAGTTGCACCCAACACATACCCTGAACCCAGTTCCTTACAAAGCAGCAGCAGGTGAGTCACAGTGGTTTACCTAGATTTCCCCCTCTCTCTTGGTTAATAAGAACTGACTTGGCATTTAATAAAACACTATTTATACGTTGGCTACGTGCTCATGAGAAACAGCCCAGGAGAACAGATGGCTCTGCACTCCCTTGCTGAAGCTAAGTGTGGATGTGTACCAACCAGCTGCAATAACAGCCTGGGCCCAGAGAGGCTGGCCTGTGCTTCTCTCACAGGGTTGGCAGTTGGTCCTGTGCCTCTCTCTGCCTGTCTTAGGGTCATTTTCCTAAAACATGAATAGGATGGGTACAGAAGCAATAAAAATAAAAATCCCATCCTAATGCCTGCTATTTCTTTTAAGTTATTTATTTATAATTTTAAAAAATTAGCTGCTGTATCCATTTGTCCAATTGAAAAGCACATTTCAAGAGCACCAGAGAACTTGATGGGGTGTTTGTTCTTTGGAGCCCACCTGCATGTTCTGGTCAGGTTTTTCCCTACAAAGGTAGAAAAAGGAGTGAAAGGTTGGCAGGTAGAGGCAGTCCTCAGAGGCCAACCAAGGCTCACCTCTGCTCACGTGTTCTCTAGACAGTCTCTGGATCCACTCTCCATCTGCAACTCTCTAGCTTTGTTAAAGAGAGTAGGAGGGAGGAAGCATCTCTACAGTTCAGTCTCACGGGTGATCAAATGAAATGTTTCAAAGCCACACAGGCATTTTGGGGCATAATTCTTCATGCTTAGTCCACAAAAGTAGAGATATAAGTCAAATTCCTATGTTCTGAGTCAGTGATTCCCATCCCCAGCTAGACTTTGGAATTATCTGGGAAGCTCTGAAAAATACTCAAGTACAAGGTGTAATAATAGACTCAGAATCTCTTAGGTTGGGGCCTGGCATGTGTAGTTTTAAAGCTTCTTAAGTGAGTCCATGTGCAGCCAACTCTAGGAAGTGCTGTCCTGGGGACAGATGTTGGTGTTGGTCTTTCTAAGCTGTGCTGCTGTGAACTGGCTTACTAGCTTGTCTCCAGTCTGTGAGTTCAGTGTGGGTGGGGGGCTCATATGTGAAGCCTTGGCCTTAGTACAGTGCCTGGTCCCTGGCAGCTGTTTAGGTGTGAGCACGTACACACACATGTGGAGGTGGTGAGCCCCTTTATTCTGTTCCACAGGAGCATGCAGGCCTCGTCTCTGCAACACAGGCACTGTCTCCTGGCTGTCTGGGTAAAACTGCCCAGAATAAGGTATCTTTATCATTTTACTCTTCTGTCTAATTAAGACCTATATAAAGTTAGTGAGGCTACTGGTCAAAGTTAGCCCTTGCTTTCTGAACCTAAGCATTTATCAGGGCAGCATATAAGGACAGAAGGAATAGTAAAGATGGTTGATTGAGATCGTCATCACTACCCTTGGTGCATGTATGAAGACGCAATTGGTGTGACTTTATCTGGTTTGCAACCAGAGAAATGGAAAAACTGAGCTCTCTATATATATACTTGAAATGCAATTAAATAAACTAATTTAAAAAAAAAGGACAGAAGGAAAGATTCTGGTCTTTCTTGTCTAAGAAGTAAACATTTTAAAGCCAGTGGCCTATTTGGGGTTTATACTACGGTTTGAGTCTTGAGTGTCTCCCAAAGGTCCATGTGTTAAAGGCTCGGTCCTCACTTTGGTGCTGTTGGGAGGTAGTGGGACCTTTAAGAGGTGGGGCTTAGTGGGAGGTTTTTGGGTCACTGGGAGGAGATAGTGGGACCCAATCCCAGCCTCTTCTTTGCTTATTGTCCACAGGGTGAGCAGTTCTACTCTATATGTTTCTGCCATAACATACGACCTTGCCACAAATCCAAAATCCAATTGAACATAGATTGGAACCTCCAAAAATGTGAGCCAAAATAACTCTTTTCTCTTTAAAAGTTGATTTTTTTTCCAGATATTTGTAATAGTAATGGCAATCTGACCAACACAAGGTCCGGTCACTAATGGAAGGTTTTGCCCAGGTGCCCTCTTATCCTGCTACACCCTAGGATTATCTCCCAGAATTGATGGTCATGCCCCAAGAAGTAAATTTATCAGCAGTCAAGGTACTTCAGGAAGAGAAGCTTGACCTAGTCCCCCTCTTACTGATGAGAGGACTGCAAAGTATGGGCACATTGGCAGCATGGGCCCCCTTATTCTGTTCCACAGGAGCATGCAGGCCTCATCTCTGCAACACAGGCACTGTCTCCTGGCTGTCTGGGTAAAACTGCCCAGAATAAGGTATCTTTATCATCTTACTCTTCTAATTATGAAACAAAACAAGGAGTGAATCTAGAAGCAGTTTCCTTTTGAAACTGGACAGAGATGTTTGGAACTCATTGCTTTTTAGTCTTTCTGCACTATGGAAAGCCTAGAGACCTTTTCTGGGGTCCCAGACCCTGAGTAGTTATGGCATCCCCAGATTCTGACCCCTCTTATCTACTTTGGAGACCTACACTGATAACGTGGGGAAACTAGAGTAATTTCCAAGGGAAAGTCAGTTTGGAAGTGATTCAGAGTGAACTATGCCAGAAACTGTGGGGTCTTGTTTTTTTTGTTTTGTTTTGTTTTTTTTAATTTTATTTATTTATTTTTGTACTGGAGATTGAACTCAGGGGCACTTGACCACTGAGCCACATCCCCAGCCCTATTTTGTATTTTATGTAGAGACAGGGTCTCACTGAGTTGCTTAGCACCTTGCCGTTGCTAAGGCTGGTTTTGAACTCAATGATTCTCCTGTCTCAGCCTCCCAAAGTGCTGGAATTACAGGCTTGCGCCACCGCGCCCGGCTGGGTCTTGTTTTATTTTGTTTCATTTTTTAAAGCCTTAATGACCAGCTGAGAGTGGGTTTTCTGAGAACTTGAAAGAGCAAGCAAAAAATAGACAAAATATAAATTCCTTAATTATTAGCAACTGACATTCCTCACAACACAGTTCCAGAAATTAAAATATAGGCAAAAGAAAAAACACAATTTAGTGCTAGAAATCCTAAATTTTGTCTCTAAAGCATTCTGAATGTTGGTGAAAGAGTGGCCCACAGGGACCATCACAGTCTCCTAAAGCCCAGGGCAGCTCTGCATCTTTCAACAACCTCTCTGATGATTTTCATGTACCCTACAGCCTGACAGTCCCTGTACACCCACTCCTTTATAATATTCCCTTTCATTTTACCCTTCTAGCTAAGGAGGAAATATTTTTAGATTCAAGTAGATTATCTGGGATGCCATTCTAGAACAGAAGATTGAGCTAGATCAGAGCTTTGAGACTACGAAATTTTCTGTTATTTTCTCTCTTAGAAACAGCCATGCTTAACCACTGAGCAACACCCCCAGCCCTGACAGAATCTCATTAAGTTGTTTATGGCCTCACTATGTTGCTGAGGCTGGTGTGAACTGGTGATCCTCCTGCCTCAGCCTCCTGAATGGCTAAAATTACAGGTGTGCAACACTGCACCAGGCTTCTTTCTTAACCACATTGCTAGAAGTGATGGAGAGCACTCAGCTCATATTTGGAGTAGACACATACCTGCCACCATACCTAATGCTGATGCTCATATGACTCCTGGGTAACTAGGCCACTGTTCTAAAAATACTATCGGTCAAGATTTCTTGGGCCCTTGGACCCTGGCCCCGGAACTTCCTCCAGACTTGTTCTGAACACCAGGTTCACAGCTCCACCAGTGTCAATTCATGAGTCCCCAGTGGTCTGCCTGCCCCAGGAATCACCCTTCCTTTACCACATGGAAGAGCTTGAAGAAGTCCACGTTGGCATACAGAGTGTCTTCTATCCACTGTAAGGTGCCCTGGGAGAGGGAACACAGGGCCTCACGCACAGTCCACGCCCCGTGACGCTGGCTGAAGATGATGAAGTGCTCCAGGAGGGCCTCACTGCAGGCGATATCCTTCAGCGCCAGGTCTGGGACTCCATGAGCAAACTGCAGGGGAGAGAGGCAACACTGAAACCTCCTCATGGTAGGAAATCACTGTCCCCCTCCCATTTAAAGATGCTCACATCCTAACCCACAGGACCTGTGAATACATTATACTCTATGGCGAAGGGAATTAAGATTGCCGATGGATTAAGTTTGCTACTTAGATGCCTAATGAGATCAGCAGGTTATTTGGATTTATCTGGTTGGGTCCAATGTAATCCTTGAAATGTGGAAGGAGATAGAAGAAACAGCAACAGAAGAATGTGATGTGAGATAGGCTTGGTGGGCCATTGTGGGCCTTGTAGATAGAGGGGGACCACAAGCCAAGGAATGTGGACAGTGTCTAGATGCTGGAAAAGGTGAGAAAATAGATTTTCCTTTAGATCTCCATGTAAGGAATGTAGGCCTCTGGGTAACTTGATACTCATATTTCTCTTCTCCAGAATCATAAGGTAATATATTCGTGTTGTTTTAAACCACTAAATGTATGGTACTTTGTTTCAGCAGCAATAGAAAACCTAAACACTCCCCAAGCTTCGCTTTATCAGGGAAGCTTCTAAAATGTGAGTTTAGAACTTCTCAGCACATCATGCCAAGGTGCCATGGAGACCTCCCCCAGAGGCTGAGGTGAGGAGTGGTGACAAAACACTTGTGGTGGTGGCAAATGACTGATCTTTTCTCTTGGTTCTCACTGGATTTTGGATAAATAATGTATAATTTTAGTACAAGTGTGTCCCAAATAGTGTCTAAATGGGACATAATTATGCTTAATTTTTTTGTCATTTATCTGAAATTTAGATTTAACTAGTCTTTTTTTGATCTGTGACCCTGAGACCTGGGCAGCTCCCCACCAAGCTCCTAGGGACCCCATGGACAGTGACTCTGGAAACTCCATGACTACATTGGCCTCCAGAGGCTAAGAGGCCAAGGGCAGGGCATCAACCTTCGTCAGGGGCCTTGACCTCCCCACACAGTGCCTGGCCTCCTACTGCGGTGAACAAGACCTTGAGCATCATGAACAAATGGGATCATCTGGGCACTGTGGTCTCCCTGTGGCTTCCAGTTACATGGTTCTCTGGGCTGGAGAACAGAGCAGGCCCAGCTCTGCCCCCCACTGCATGGGGACCGTCAGACCTCACCTGGAAGCCTGATCCCTACATGAAGGTGCAAATCACTTCTGATGGTGGATCAGCTGTGAACTCATTCAACCAGTGACAGGCTGCGTGTGCCCACAGGGCCTTCCTGCTTTGCCCACACCCACTTCTCCCAGGCACAACTCATCCTCATCTCTAATTCCAGAGGCTGAAACATTCCAAGGCAGAAGGGATTAATAAACTCATTTTGTCCGAGCCTCTCATATTCCAGAGGAGAAAGTGATGGAGGAGGGATCAGGTGACTTGAGAAACACATAGCCAGCCAGCAGGAAAACTGGGACAACACAGAGATCCCACTTGCTAATCTTTCTCTCTCTATGACCAATCACTGGCTTCTCACTGTGCAGAATAGCAAGTGGGGTGAATAAGGCCAATTTCCTGGCCTCCTAGGAACTCTAAAACTAGCTGGAAATACAGGTATTTAAATAGCAGAAATGCTAGGGCTGGGGTTGTAGCTCAGTGGTAGAGCGCTTGCCTAGCATGCATGAGGCACTGGGTTCGATTCTCAGCACCACATACAAATAAATAAAATAAAGGTCTATCAACAACTAAAAAAATTAAATAAATAAATAAATAAATAAATAAACACAGGTGGGAGAGTTACCTAGAGCTAGGAAAAACTGTCAGTGCTTATTAAATCTTCACTGTTTCAGGCACCATTCTGAATGCTTCACATTTTTTAGTTCTTTGAGTGCACATAACCACCATACAGGTTAAGCACTTTATTTTCATTTACAAATGAGGAAACAGGCACAGAGTAGCTCATTGATTTGCCTGAGGTCACACAGTTAAGTGTGTAATCATGCTGAGATCTGAACCCAGAGCTTAACCCCTACCTCTTAGCTCTCTGGTAGATAGGAAGGAGGGAGAGG
Organism: Geosciurus inauris; assembly: GCA_004024805.1. Taxonomy (NCBI): domain Eukaryota; kingdom Metazoa; phylum Chordata; class Mammalia; order Rodentia; family Sciuridae; genus Geosciurus; species Geosciurus inauris. Next base: position 43,333 of record PVHX01005910.1, read on the forward strand.
GAAGGACAAAGAAGAGAGGCTTATGAACATTTTCACTGGGGAGGCAGCATCTGAGCTGGGCCTTAAAGCATATTCAGGAGTTTCCAAGGCTGGAGGCAGGACTAGTATGAGCCAGAGAATTGTACTACTCTTATTGTCTAACAATTCCCTCGATGAAGAAAGCAGGTGATGAGACTCCCTTTGGAGCTGTGCTCATATACCAGAGAGAAAGGACCAGGAATGATATCTGTTACTAATGATAAACAACAAAAAACTCCCTGCTTGATGGGGATGATCTGTTGGGCAGCAGAGAACAGGATGCATTGATGAGGAATCAGAGCTGGGTGGAGACCCAGGTTTGAGAATGGGAACTAGAAGAAAGGCTGAGCAGCAAGGTGGGCCCAGCCACCCAGAGGGAGCCCAGTCCACAGAAATGGTCTCTGCAAAGGCAGGAGATACTGGGCTCACTAATCTGGAGGGCATTAGCTACTCAGCCAGTGACACTTGATAGAGGCACAATCTGGTCACCTCAGCCTCTCATGCTCCCCATGAAAGCCCTCAGCCCTGAAACCAGCAGCTAGCACTCTAAAGTCATCCCAGTAGGAACCCTAAAGAAGGTTTCCCTAAATTCCTGCCCTTATCGCCATTTCCTTTTAATTACCAAGTGGAAATTGTCACAGGCGTTTTATGAGCTGGAGAGAAAGCAAAAGGGAAAATGAGCAATTGGGTAGGGGCTTGAGGAAAGCCGGGCAGTGCCAGGCAGCTGGCCTGCCTCCCAGGGCCTCTTCATGAGCCAGCTCTATTTTCCTTCTCTAGTTTCTGTGAAAACCTCAGGGTCTGAGCAGTCAAGGTTCCCTAACTATGGTGCAGGAACCGATGAGAAAGTTGTCTTCACTAAGCCAAACCCTGCAGGTGGGGTGGTGTCCCCTCCTTCTCTTCCCTCCCCTCTCTCTTCTGGGCTCAGACAACACCTTGTGCAGAATTCATCTGAAATTCTCAGTTTCTGTCTTGTTCTTCCCTGGAGTCTGGAGGGGAAGCAGACTAGACCAGCAGCAAGTGGGGAGGGTATGGGGTGAAGGGGCCCAGGTGCATCAGGTTTACATTCTCATAGTGAATACCCACACACCCTGGAGCCTGGGCTGGGACCCCAGGAGGCCCCAAGTGAGATAGTAGCTCTCATGCCTGAGTCACCTGGAGGGCTTGCTAAAACAGACAGCAGGGCCTCACCCCCACAGCTCTGGACTCAACCCATCTAGGGTGGGGCTTGAAAAATTCACTCTCCTAACAAGAGCCCAAGTGTGGCTGGTTGTGCTGGTCCCTGGACCAGTAAGAAACTCAAGATTAGCAAAGAGACCTGTACTCCACCCTTACTCTGGCTCTGACAATTTCTAGCTCTACAACTATGTGCAGAATCACTCCATCACCAAACACCTCAGTCTCCCATCTGCTATTTGACCCATCTCAAGATTATCGTGAGGGACAAAAGAGCTAACAGATGTGAACGTCCTGTTTGTGGTAAAAATGCTCTGTTTAAATACAGCAAATTATTAAAATGAATGAAACGAATTTGGGGAGATATAAATCAGAAATGTGCTAGGAGTGCAGAAGAGGTTGCCTGGTATTGGGAAGAGAATGGCCCAGGAAAGCAGAGATTGGTCCTTCTGCAGTCATCATCAGATTCTGTGCCCTAGAGAGGGTGACCTCAGCCCACAGAGACTGTGCTGCCCATTCTCAGCTGGAGCTGAAGATATTTTAGTAGCTACCTTCTCTTTGGGGAGGGCTGCTCAAATACACCTTTCAGGATGTGCTTCCCTGACTGTACCCCTTACACTGCCCCCTCACATAGCCCTCCTGTCCCCTCCCAACAACTCCTGACAAGGAGGAGACACATGCCAGAGTCTCTGCATGAGTGACTACCTCCTATCACCCCACTGGAATGGGAGTTCCTGAGCCAGGGGCTTTGCTTGCCGCCCTCTCGCTGTATTCTAAGTACCTACAACTGTCCCTAAAATTTGATTAGTGCATGAACAGACCTTGGTTTCCTCAGCCCACACAGGGGAGGTTCACTCAGCTTTCTTTCAGTTATGAAAACCTGCTGTGTTTTAAGCCTTGTTAGGTCATGTGTGCTTCAGACATGGTGATAGGAATTCTTGTCATCTCAATGACCCCCTGGTGTTTTTTGAAATATAGGGCATCAGTCATGGATTCTGAATGTGAAAGCAAGAAAGAAAAGAAAAGGCAAAGGTCTCACTTGGTTTTCTCAGGCGTAGTGCTTACCCCTCCCCTCCAGAGACCACTGACCAATGACACCCACCTACCTGCTCCACACGGACTTGGGAGTTGACCAGCAGGTGGACAACTGAGTTGGACAGGCCAATGTTTTTAATAAGAAATAGGGTCAGTGTCTCTTCATCTTTCAGGATATCCTGAATGCGTATTCCTCGTCCTGTGTATGAGTGAGAAAAAGAACAGGGTGTTGAAGGGGGGATGGCTCAAGAAAAGGGAAACAGCTGGAGCTGGTGGGAAATGTTCTAACTTGGCTCTCAGAAGGCTTCGTTCTTGGGGCCCCTGGGAGCAGTTGGAGGTCCAGCCCCTTGCCAATGGTCGTTACCAACAAAGTCACAATATTTACTGTGGAGGTAGACGGGCACAGTTCAGTGGGAATGCACAGAAGATGGGGATGTTTAGCCCAGGTTAGGTGCCAGATGCTTTGTGGGGCTGGTGTAGGACAGTGGTTCTCAACAGGGGATGAGGGGGTGGAGAAGGTGCAGCTGGGCAATTTTGTCCCTAGGGAATATTTGGCAATATATGGAGATATTTTTTATTGTCACAACTGAGGCAGTGCTCATTCCATAATACAAGCACAAGTCCTCCCAAACAAAGAATTATCTGGCCTCCAAATTTTAAAACTGCTGAAATTGAGAAATCCTGGCCTGTGATTGGAGGAGATAAGTCATTTATCCACAATGCAGTGTCATGGGGTAGAGGACAATTCTTGGAGTTTCTGTACTCTCAGCTCAGGCTCCAAGCTCAGGGCACTGGTGTGGACAAAGGGAGATGAGTTATTAAGAGCAAGTGGAAAGAGGAGAGCCAGCCTCTTGCCTGGGCTTGTCCTGGTCAGATGAAGTCACATTCTCTCCAGCTTCACTCAAAACCTGCTAGAAGCAGGAATTTCTTTATAAGGAGACATAAAGAATTCCTAACAGTCAAGAGGACTGTGGGGCCTCTCGATGGCCATACTCTCCACATCTAGCTCATGGGATTATTGTGGGGTGATATGGCATAAGGAATGTGAAATGCTTAGCTTCGAGGACTAAATACAGCCTCGATAAATGCTTTTTCTGAGGGCACTGATATTATTCCTACCCCTCCCAGGGGCTTTACACTAACCCGGCCTCCTCCACCTCCTCCCAGGCCTAATACTCAGTTCATGAGCAGTGCTCCAGCAGGCCACTACTATAGTTTATAAGACATGCTGGCCAGAGATGAGCTTATGGGCCCAGACCTCAATAAAGTCATCTCAACATGAAGGCAAAGTGCTGCTGTGTGAAGTGCCTATCTCCACCTCCAAGTCCTGGCTGACTGCTTAGCACCTAGTTCTTCTTCATAACTAGCTTTAATGATCCAATGCCCCTGCTCCTTCCTGCACACCACCCTCTCTCCAGCCCCAATCGTCCCACCCCAGGCAGCTGTGAAGCCACCCTCTGGATGCCTGACAGCCTTCTTTGCATTTTTCTGTGTGACTCTCCCTGTACAACACATTGTCCAGATTAATGTTTCTGACAATTTCCTCTTGAAGGGGTAGGGGTCAATCCCACAGTCCTGGCCAAGAGGTAGGGCGGAGCAACTTGTCCTAAGGCTCCCCCACAGAGGCCTCTCTAGCCTTAATGCGTCCCCTGAGGGTTGTGCCAATAGTTATCCCACTGTGGGTCCTCTTTGCACGGGAGAATCCAAGGCTTTGGGGGAACCTGAACATAGAACCTCACAGGAGTAGGAGGGCTCTGAAAATACCTGTCATATTTTGTTCTTAAATAAATCCTGTCATCTTCCAAACAGTTCCCTCTGCTTTCCTGCCTCTTCAAGGACACCAGCTCAATTGGCTCTTCTCCCAATTACCTCTTTATACAGCCTTATGTACTTTCACTCCAGAAACACATACACTCACACACACACGCACACACACTTATGCACACAAATGTGCACACTTTTTTTTTCAGTACTAGAGATTGAACTCAAGTTCTTGCACATGCTAGGCATGCACTGAGCTACATCCTCAGACCTCTTTATTTTGAGACAGTCTTCCTAAGATGCCCAGGTTGTTAAGATGCCCAGGTTGGTGGTCTCCCGCCGAAGCATATCAAGGAGCCAGGATTATAGGAGCGCATGACCTTTTAAGAGTTGAGGGCTCTGGATCCTGTTTTTATTAAACTTCTCATTCTCCTACCTAGGTTAGGCACACAAAAGTAAGTCCTTGAGGTCACCTATCTCTGATACCTGGCATCAGGTCCTCATAAGAAATGAGGACCTGTCAATGTCTGTTGAATGACTCCAAGCACTCAATAAATACCCTTGAACTTGACTTGGAACCTATTTGACTGTTTATCTCTTAGTTACTCTTTAACATACTCAGTTGACATTCTGTACACATATCTTGCAGGGAGTCGGGCAGACACAGGGAACTGGGAGTCATTTTGCCCCAACATCAACAATATACCTCAGGTGACTGAACTGCTGTGGCCCTGGGGAGAAGGGCAAGAGCTGCAGGTTCAACGTATAACTGAGGAGGGGGCAGGGCCAAAGTGTAAGAGGGGCCACACCAGACAGGACAGGAACGTCACTAGATTCCAGAGGGAGTAATGTGAACTGGGAGCCCGAGGAAAGAAAAGTACTTTTCATTTAAAATGTAGTTCTTTTTGTTCTCTTCTCTGAGAAGATTAGAGGCTGGGGGTGGGGGTGGAAGGGAGCTGAGGGCTGGATGGGAAGGAAGCCAGGAGAATGCACGAGGCTGTGGGAAGGTGGGGGTTAGAGAGATGGGAGACCACAGAGATTGCTGGGTGCAGGGGACTGCCCCTCCGCTTGTCTGGGTTTTCAGCATAACCCTCCCCTGCTGAGAGTACAATACTACAAGTTTGCCAAGAAGGGAATATGCTGCCTGGTTGATCACTGACATACTTTCCCAGGTGACCCAGAGCTGACAAGTGAAAGCACACTCCAGTCCCACTACCCACCACGCTTTTAAAGACTCAGCATTTCAATGTGCCTTTCCAGGGAACTCCCAACAATCTTTGATCCTGACAGTGAATCTCAGTCCCAGGCCTGGAATTCCTTCAGATGTGGTGTCCCTTACTTGGGGATGGACCCCTGTCTCTGCTCACAGCCACTAGGGTCAGAGATTCTGCAGTCTGTATTCCCCAGCTTTGGGGAAGATTGGCTGGCCTTGGCTGACCCTTTGTTCCCAGGCCTGCTCTTTGTTTAAGAAATTTTCCCCACAGCCTGGAGGCCTTCAGAAATAGCACCCTGTATGCCAATTCAAAATTAGTCCTGCTCTTGGGTTAGGCAATATTGATTTTGATTCTCATATACAAATTTTAAAACCACAGAGAAATTGTGGTTTGGAATTACTTTCCTTACACTTCCTTTAGCCAGATTCAACTTGATGATCAGATACTTAAATAAAAAGTCTGCCTCATCATAGACTCCTCAGGAGGAAGGGGGGTGCGGGGCATAGTTGCTCCAGGAATTGGGCAGCCCAAGTGCAGCTCTTCTGCTTGCTTAGCCTTGGAAAAAACACTTACTGGTTGTGTGTCCTCCTTTGTTTTCTTACTATTAAAATGTTGGTATGTTCCACCTTATTGGGTCCTTTAAACTTGAGCTAACTAAAATAACCTCTTCTATCCAGAGCAGCAGAGAATGCAGTGCTTGTAATCTAGTTTGTAAAAAAACGACTACATAAAGTACGTATTTTTAAAATAACTATTTTTAAAATAATTAGACACAATTAAACAATCTTAACATACCAATCTGAACATATTTTTGCATTTTCTTGTTCTGATGAGGAAAACGGCAGAAGGTGGCAAGATGGGAGGAGGGTCACATTCTGACTCCCCTGCTTCCTTCCACCAGGCTCCCACACTGGCTGGGTCATTGTCTGATCCACTTCTGCTCCCTTAGTCCTCTAAGGGGACGCACAAAGCCTAGTCATCTCTCCACCCCCAGATGCTAGCCTGGTGTCTGGCTCACAGTAGGTACCAAGTGTCTGCTGAATGTCTGAGGAGTTATATCACAATCTTGGGTGAGGAAGGCCTGAGTTAAACCATTCTCCTGCATCTATTGTTTGGAACCTGGAGAGAAGCTGTTGTGTCCAGGTGCTCCTGTCTTTTGGTAATCCCTTGGTGGGCCCTTTCTGTATTGTTTTCATCCTCCAAAGTCATCCTAACAGTCACCATCCCTATGCCCCTATCCTGAGCTCCCTGCAGCTCCACACTGCTGGAATTGCTGTATTGGAAGCCTCCCAGCTCCTCCCAGAACCATCTTTCCCCATTAGCAGACTTTTCTTGGAGGCCACTCTCCACCTGCAATAAATCCAGTAAACCCTGGATTCCTGGGGCACTACTTCCTAAGAGCCACTCCTTTACTTGCCTATCAGGGAATGGATTCCAGCTGCCATGTCCAGTACCTACCCACCAATGCAGGCAGACAGCCACCAAAACTTTTAAGAAGACACGTGAGTGTTGATACCATTGTTGTGTTTTTGTTTGTTTCTTGTTTTTCCCCTGGGAAGAGAGACCCCCGAGGGACCCTCCATTCCCCTTCCTCATCGTTTCTTCCTACCTGGGTGCCCAGCTCCTGCTCTCTACCTGTATAACCTCCTATCTGCATGGTGGCGATAGCCTGGCCTCCCATGTCCTTTGCCTTTCCCTCACCATGCTCCTTTCTTCTGCTGCACTTTACCCATGGCCATCTTTGGGTTCTTGTTCTCATGCATCCTGCCTGGCTGCCTTCAAAATCCTAAATTTGAGTATTTCACTAATTATCAATCCTTTCATCTTGCTCATTTTCTCAGTCACTTAAACAGGGTCATGGAATGCACTGAGACCTCTATCCTCTGCCTCTCTATTGTCATGCCCCCGACTCATCTCAATACTTCCGACTTCTTAAGGATCCTTCTGCAGCCTGGGCCTGATGCGTACAGTACAATCACTTTCTTCAACCTCCTTGCCTCTTTGACCTCCTCTGGTAGGTGCCTCCCCACAAGTCCCCAGCTGGGCATCACCCAGCTCTCCACCTGCCCTGCCTCAGGACCTGAATGCCAAATATCACTGAAAAAATTGTAAATGTCATGATAAACATGTGGTCTCTGGCTTCCACTGTTCTCAGTGCTACTTAGCATTGCTTTTGGTTTGCTCTTCCCCTGGGACCCCACACCTTACTGTACTCAGCAAATCCCTCTTCCCCAGATTCTAGCCCTTGATTCAACTTTGTGCTTCTCAGAGCACCATCTCTTTCAGTGTTTTGTTTTTTGTCTCTGGACTTACCTGGGGTGGGACCCTTTCTGACCTCCTGCTCAACTTCTTACCTTCTAGGCTGGTGCAGAGGAAGAGGCATCTTCAGCAAGGTGATCCTCATTAGCCTTTGCAACCTATATCTTTCTGCCTCCTTTGGTATTTTCTGTTAAATCCCCCCACTTTTTCCTAGATGAATGAGGCAGGTGTGAGGCCGGTGAACATTGAGAATGCTGAAACCCAGCTCACCTGCAATTCTCTCAGGTTGAGTCCTCAGGGTGTCCATGAGCTGGGACAAGGTGCGGAGCTCTGTCCAAACCTGGCCGAAGTTCCTGCTTTCTGGTGCATTCATGAGGAGTTCTTGAAAATCTCTATACACTCTTGCCAAGCTGTATGAAGAATAAAACGACATCAATAAAGAAATAGCTATTATTTTCATAATATTAATACATTGTGCTATTTGTTAAAATAGGTTGCTTGACTTAGTTACTATGTTGTCTCTTTACAATATTGCCACGACAAAAGGAAAAGAGAGAATTTTTTTTACTCTCTTGCATACGTAGGACAGCATATGGAGGTAGGGAGTGATTTGTCCAGTGCTCCAGTTTGGGCAGGGCCAGGTAGCTTGTTACATCATGTTGCCCATGCTGTCTACATCACTTGTCCTGAGAAACTTTAAACCTGGTAAAGCTTTTCAAGATATTAATGTTGGTGGATATTACTGGAGCTTCTTCCAGCCTTCTCCCATTTCTCTGAGACCTGCCCTTCAACCCATTCATGGGGGTAGGCTCTGACAGTTATGCTTCATCCACAAGGAAATCCCTGTGTGTGTGTGTGTGTATGTTGCATGCACACACACACACACACACACACATACACACACACCTCCACGAAGGCTAACTGGACAGGGAGAATGAAGCTGGGATGACCAAATGTATTCCTAGAAATTTAAACAGGATTCAGGAGTGCTTTTCTGATTGCCGAAGCCAAAATGGTGTGAACTGGATGATTGCCACATCCTGGCCTTCTAGGAAGAGGGGAGACTAGTCCATGGAGAGAGGTGAGTGGTGTGGGAAAACAGAGACAGGCAGAGAGGCTGGTCCTAAATATTCCAGTCTGGAAGAGCTGAAGAAGCAGCTCCTGACAGTCCTCTCCTGACAACTATCTTTACCCTTGGCTTTCAGAGAAGGTCTAAATTGTATATCCAAATCATGTATTTCTCTCTGGACCTTAAGATTATCAGAATGGGTTCTGTGCCTTACAAGCAAAAATACCTTAATAAGCCATTATTTCATCTACAGTGTATGTATAAAATGTGAACCTAGCTTTCCTGGTTCAAATACCAAGAACAACTGAGTGTGGAGCCCCCTTCCCAACTCCCACCTCTCAGTCTTCCCCAGTAACATCCACACACATGGCCAGGGCCAATCCCATTGAAACTCCTTTGCCTCCATCTACTGGTATCCAAGGTTTTCCGATCTTACCACACAGGACCATAAGGTCACTCTGGATTGGTAGGCATCTCTTTTTAGAGACCTCAAGGAGTCTCAAGCTGAAAGTATTGTCTTTAAACTAAAGCTAAAAGATGACATTGGCAGTATGTTTGAGTCAGCTTTTTCACTGCTATGACTAAAATACCTGACAAGAACAATTTTAGAGCAGGAAAATTTTATTTGGTGGCTCACAGTTTCCAAGATCTCAGTCCATAGAACAGCCAGTTCCATTCCTTGGGGCTCAAGATGAGGCAGAACATCATAGCAGAAGAGTGTGGCAGAGGGAAGTGGCTTACATGATGATCAGGAATCAGAGAGAGATTCCACTTGCCAGATACAAAATAGACACCCCAAAGGCACACCCCCAATGACCCACCTCCTCCAGCCACACCCTACCTGCCTTCAGTTCCCACTCAGCTAATTCACCATTAGGGGATAAATTCACTGATTAGGTTAAGGTTCTTGTAACAATAATGTTTCCTCTAACACTTCTTGAATTTTAGCCCAGATAAAACATCTCTCCAAATTTCCTGGAAGAATTATATCCCCTCCTTTATCTTTCTAAAATCCAGGAATTTTTACCCTATGATATTTATCAGCAAACAGATACATATCTCAGGCTCACAGACCATACAGTCTGTCAAAGCTACTCAACTCTGCTAATGGGGAAAAAACAGCCACAACTTGTTCCCAGTGGGAAAGGCCACCTCAAAGCATTAGGCTGACCTACTAAGAGTTGTTTTCAAATTCAATGTGGGTTTGTTCTGGGGGAATTATACTGAGCTTCCTTGCTATGGATTGGATCTGGAGTGTTCTCCAAAGTCTTGTGTGCACAGAAGTGGGACTTCCAGGCAATGATTGGATCATGAAGACTCTGACTTCATTAATTCATTTGATGGATTAATTCCTTGTTAACTGAGTGGACTACTGGGAGGTGGGACCTAGTTGGAGGAAGTAGGTCACTGGGGACACACCCTGGGAGGGTTTTTCTATTCTCCAGCTCCTCTCCCTTGCATCTCTCCTTGCTGCATGAGCTGAAAAGCTGAGAAGCTTCCCTCTACCATATCCTTCTGCCAGGACGTTCCTTTTCCCCTCAGATCCACAGCAATGGAACCAGTGGCCCACAGACTAAAACTTTGCAAGCCAAAATAAACTTTTCCTCCTCCAACTTATTTGTGTGGGGCTCTTTGGTTACAGTAATGAAAAATTGACTAACATATCCTTTAATGAAAAAACTGAAGTCACCTAATACCTCACTTTCCACCTGACCTACTATGTATACAAATAGGGTCTAGCCTAATCCTCTGTAAGCTCTTGTAGGTGACCTTCAAATTTAACCTTCACAAGGTGCAGTTCAAGGTCAGAACAGCAGGTGGAGGATGGCCCTGTCCATATGCCTGAATTTTGTGTATAGTCATGCCTACATTATGTCCTCCCAACATTCTAAGAGGGAATTCCAAAGATAGACCCTCTTCCTAAGGGATTTGACTTGAAATTCAACCTCAGCCCAGAAAGTATTAACTTGGAATCCACAGGTTTCCTGAACTCACACACAAAATGTGATTTGTGTTTGGGTCCGATTTTTGTGGAAGAGGTCTTATCAATTTTCATCAACTTCTTGGAAAGGTTTTTAGCCTTGAAGGTTAAGAATCACTACCTCAAGGCCTTTCTCAAGACCTTGCCTCTCAAAGGCACCAATGGCAATTACAACAGAGGACTGGGAATCCGGTCATTTTCCACTAGGAAGTAAACTTCACCTTATAAGCCTGACTTCTTTTATCCTCACAAGGATCCCTGACATCTTTTTTTTAGCCCTCAGATATCTAAGAACATTTTTAAAAGAACAGAAAGGTATTGAGTTGACTGGGGTGAAAAGTGAGTGGAACCAAGTTTTTCTCACACAGCGATTTCATCCAAGAAGATAAACAAGCATGAGATAGAGGGCACACTACAGCAAGGGCTTGCCATCAGATCCCAGGTTCCATTTCGGGAATACAAAAACCAAGAAATCATGGCCATGTGGGCTTCATTGAAACTATTCTCCTCAAGTCCCCTGCCAGTTAGTAGAACATTTCAAGGAATAAGCCTGCTAGACCCTGAAAGGTGAGGGGTTCAGCAATTCACGAGGCTTGCTATGGGCTCTGTGCTATGGGCTCCGTGTGTGCAGGCACAGGCATCTACTCCTGTGCATGAGTGGAATGAAAGGGTGTGCAACTTTCTCCCCACGCAGTGGGAATCTTGGTACTTACATGGAGTTGTTGTAGTTTGACACAATTCCAGGAGACTCTCCTGGGGTGGGGCTTTGAAAACAAGGATTGTTCATATTGCAGAAAATTCCCTGGAGCCATGGCAACATTCCTGCTGAGGGCATTGCCTTGTTGGGAAAATGACCTTTTAAACAGAAAATGAAGACAAGAAGGATTTAGTTATGGAGACCAAGCAGGACACAAGCTCGAGGAGCAGGGTCCTCTTGGGGAAAGACCATAGGCCCTTCTGGTGCTCTCCTTTATTTATAGCTTAAGAAGCAGGAACATATGAATTAGAACAGGCCTATGTGGAGTGCTGTGGCCAAAGTCCATTCTCTCAAGCTCTGGTGGAGTGAGGAGACAGACTAATGTTCTCATAGAGGCATGGACAAAAGTGCAGGGACAGATCCTTCTGTAGTAAGAAGTGTGGAGAGGTGTTAGCTCAAGGAGGCTCTACCAGGTTGCTGATGCCTGAGGAGAGGAGGTCCCTGTCTTCCTTCTGCAACTGTGTATGGAGCACCCATCCCCAAAACATATAGCAGGGTTGCAGAATAAGGGCTCATGGTGGGGTAAGGTGAGGAATTAAGTTTGCTGGAGAGGAGGCTGACTAAGATATGGAGGCTGGAAACTTATGAACCAGAGGTCAAAGACCAAGAACAAGGGACCAAGCAATTTTCAAAACTCTTGAGGCCACCACGCCAGCTATCTGGAGGGAGAAGATGCCATCCTGGCTAGAAATCAGGTGTGAAATTTCTAAGAGGGTGATAGTATTAAAAAGGGCCCCTCCACAAGTTTGTTAAAGGGCCCCAACACCTCAGAGCTCCAATAAATTATATTTTATTGTGTTATTGTATAGCATACCTTCTCATTTTTCTACAGCATCACATATAATATATCCCAAATCAGTTTTCTTTTACTGAAAAATAGACTTAAATGGTCTAATTTAGGGAACTCATCTATAGCCACTTCTCTTTAAATAGGTAAGAGTTTAGGTATACATTAATAAAAATACTTATATGTTCTTTCAGTATTATGTACACATATTTGCTTAGAATGTACAGGATTAAAATATTAGAATTTGTGTAAAGCTGATGGATCTGTTTACTTGTACGTTGATAAGCAGAAGGATCCCTATGCCCCCACCCCCAAGACCTTTCTGAATGGCAGGCTCTACGGATTCTCCCAGGATGCCCCAGGCTCACATTCATGCTGCCTGTAGAGTGGGTTGGCATTCCTCAACCAGATCAGGACCAGAAACAAAGATAAAGGCCACACGAGTTCTACCACAAAGCGAATCTGGAGAAACAAAACACAAATAGAAATATCAGTGGTACTAATATGTATACTTCCTCTCAGCACTGTCTGAGCAGTCGGACTTGGCTTTTGGTAGGGTTGTGTGCTGCATGCTTTTGCCAAGTGACAGACCGCCTAGACCACAGTGGTCCCATCAGATGATAATGGAGCTAGAAATTTTCTCTCATCAGCTTTGTAGCATTGTAGTGTGGCCCATTGCTCACAAGTTTGTGGTGATGCTGGTGTAAGCCAACCTATGGTGCTGCCAACTGCAGAAAAGTATAGCACATACCACTATGCACAGTACATAATACTTTATAATGATAACAATTGACTACGTGATTTATGTATTTATCACTATCCTTTCTTTATTATTTTAGGTTATACTACTTTTTTTAGAATATATTCTTAGTTGTAGATGGACACTATATCTTTTTTGTTTATTTTTATGTGGTGCTGAGGATTAAACCTAGTGCCTCACATGTACTAGGCACGTGCTCTACCACTGAGCCACAACCCCAGCCCTAGAGTGTACTCATTCTACTCATACTAGATGTTCTTTGTAAGACAATCCAGCAGCCACCTCTTACATCTCATGGTCACTGGTCTCATGACTGCATCTTTTTCTGTTGTGCTTGATTTAATCTCGTGTTTAATCTTGTGTCTTGTTTGCCATGGCCCTAGGAGGAACTGACTGTAACACACACACACACACACACACACACCACTATGTAGCTATACAGAATAGGTGTATAGTAGATTATACCATGAAGCTTTGTGCAATGACATTCTGATGTTCACACAATGATGAAATCCCCTAACAAGGCAGTTCCTAGTTTGTGTCCCATTGTTAAGTAATGTATAACTGCATTGACCTGAAAAACTTCCATCTTTTGTCTCTTGCTCCTACACCACCTCTACTTTGATTTATTATACAATCAGCTTTTTGCAGGGGACGGGACCAGGGATTGAACCTAGGGTGGGTTTAACTGTTAGCCTCATCCCCAGCCCTTTTTAAATTTTATTTAGATACAGGGTCTCACTGAGTTTCACAGAACCTTGTGAAGTTGCTAAGTCTGGATTTGAACTCTTGATCCTCCTGCCTCATCTTCCCCAGCCCCTAGGATTACAATCATGCTCCATAATGCCAGGCCATGAACCAACTTTTGTGTCCAGCTGGGTTTTACTCCGTCTCTAATTTAGAAAACAGCATTAACACAAGGCTGATCATAAAGGGTCATGGAGATTACCCATTCCAGTGTCCTCCCTTTCTGGATTCAGAACTGCACAATTGCCTGTTTGAAAACATGGAGCTTCCTGAGAAACAGACCACACACTCTCTCCCAATACATAGACAAAACAGGGCTTGTACTGAGAAAGGAATGAGTCAGTCTGCCTCCCTGTCCCATGGATGAAATTTCTAAACCCACACAGTATATCTCCTCCCTCTATGACACACTATAGAGTCACACCCTCTCTCATCCACTCATGCATTCTTGTGTGTTTGAAGTATTTTGTCTGTGCAAGGCATTGGGATTCAGTCCTTCATAGTGGGAGGCAGATTAGAATCCACCTTCCTTTCTTGGCCTTAAGACTAGTACTGCTCTGCTTGTATCCCTTTCCTCATCTCTGAATTAGGGCTTCTGTTTTCTGTCTATAATCCCTGCCCCTCAAATAATCACCTTCATTAACCTAGATCAGCAGCTCTCAGGTGCCTGCAGGCTAGAATCACATGAGGACCTCATGTCATGCCCCATGGGAATTCAGGAAATTTTTTTTAACACCTCACAGATCATTTTAATATTCACCTAAGGCCGAGAACCACGGGTCTAGGTAGTGGCTGGTAATCTTTGAAAAGCACTGGTGGAAAGGTCAGAGTAATTGTGCTGATTGTGGGCATGTGATTTGGAGGGGCAGTGCCTCACTTCACTCCCTGCACAAAGCCATTCTTTGCCCAGTTGCAGGTCTATTCTCACAGCAGCCTCTTCTCCCTCCTCCAGAATTGTGCTCAGCACCCCCACCCCAGAGCTGCATCCTTGTCCTTGATGCTCAACTGTGCACAGGCATACTCTAGGAAGAAATTCTACAGTGTAATTAAAAACATGTTTTCAGAGCTGCTTGAATTGCCCTCACTCCTTCCCTTTATACATGTCTGTAACTTTAATTAAGCACAGTCGAAGCTCAGAATAGGTCTGTGGATATTTTTTGTTCTTTCTTTCTCTCTCTTTCTCTCTTTTTTACTGAATTGGTATTTTCTTGTCCTGTCTTTATGTGAGTGTGTGTGTGTGTGTATGTGTGTGAGCACAAGTATATATTTTTCTCCATCTCCCCTCCTCCTCTTGGTACCATTCAGTCTATATGAAGGAGGACAGGTTTCTGGAAAGGTAAAGTTAGGCTTGCTATTTTAACCTAGCCATTTAGATTTTCTTCCCTCCCTCCCTCCCTCTCTCTTTTCAGTTTTTAAGAGGGTAGCCAGGGCTTGAAGTAGCTGCATGATTCTCCCTTCTGCACTAAGAACCCAGACAGGACTCATCCTGGTTGAATACCACCCAGAATCTTGCTGTACTTGGAGCTGACTGCCTAGCCTCCTGCATCTGCAATATTCTCTTCCCCAGATGCTGGACAGAGGCTGGAAGGCTATGCCAGATGCCCAGGTCTGGAGTTCATGAAATGATAAGCACCCTACTCTCATGAGTTCTCAGGCCTTCCCCAAATATCCTGTCCTGACCTGAAAGGTGGGACCAAGGACTGACACCAAGAGGCCCTAGGTTATGAGCTTTCAGGGGCAAGAGACATAACCTAGTCACCTCTCTAAACCTTCCCTGATGCTGTGTGTGGTCCACAGTCAGTGTGGGCTGACGTGTGTGTGTCTCCCATGCAGTGGGAGTGCTCTCATCATTGGCTATGTATGCTGAAACACGAGCTCCTGGGGACATCTTCTCTCACCCCTCATCCTAGGTCTCCTCTGAGCTCTCAGAGCTCACCTGCATGCTGACTAGGATTTCCTGCTACTCCACAGTCGCACTCAGGATTCTGCTCAGCAATTAAGAATGGGAACATCTTCTTGCCTGGCTCTGAATTCCATGAGGGCAGGGACAATGGTCAGTTTACCTTGGTTCAGGGCCAATATACATACTAGTCTTCCAGGGCCTGTATTAACTTAAATTTATTGTCCTGGTGGATGATAAATAATCTGGATGCTCACCTTGGTGATCTCCATAGCCCACCTGTGATATAGTGCTGGCTACATGGGGCAGTGTGGTGTGATGGCTGTCCTTGCTGTCTTGGAGTCATGGTTTGAATCCAGGTCCAGTCCACCAGTCACAAACTCTTCCCTGAGGCCTCAACTGCCTCATTTGTACCCACAGGGAAAATTGAGCTCTCTCTCCTAGAACTCTTGTGAGGATTCAGTGAAGCAATACACTTAGTACTGGGCCAGGTGCTTAGTAACACTTCTCACAGATGCTAACAGAATGGGGCGGGGGAAGGGGTGGGGAGGAGGAGAGCTAGGATCTGAAAATGATGTTCTTATATCCTTAGGGATTGAGAGTGGAGGAATGGGGAAACTTGTTATCTATTCTCACTTCTCACTCTTGCTCTGCTCACAAAAGTAAACACCTAAACCCTTGGAAGTTTAAGGAATTAAAAACCTAGGAGCTGAGTTACAGCCTGGGTGTTCTGTACTCTTTTTAGAGTCACCATTTTCTAGAGGCAGACGTTTCCAGAACAGCCAAATCTTTGGCAGGAGACACAGACCCCTCTCAGAGATACTGAATAAACGTCTTCCTTTTACCCTGAAATCCTGGAAACTTCTGGAATATGGGAGCCAGCTAGAGGCACACCAGAGATCTCTTTTTCAAGGACATTAGAATGACAACAGATGAATGTCAACCTAGGCTATGCCCAGCCCTGACAGATGGCCTTGAGCCAAGGTTCCTGGCCTGGATGGCTCCATTCCTCTGGAGCATACTGTGGAGATGACAGAGTTCCTGAGCAGGAAGACACCTACAGACACTGGAGAAGGAGAGCAGAGATTGTAAGGACACCTGAGCCAAGCCCAGTGTCTGGAAGTAGGGTTATTTTTTGTAACAGTAATGTGCTTGCAACAGCAATGGAATCATTGCAGGCCAGTGGCTACAGTCCTCTGGTTTACTTTCTTTGAGAGCCACAAAGGGCATATTGAGAATAAAATGAACTGAGAATCTTAATTCATTATGACTAGGAGAGAAAAAAAGTGGCATAGTGGATTTTCCTTGGCAATTTATAGACATATGCCTCAGATGGGCAGGGACTATATGGTTTTATTTGCCACTGTATACTCAGCACGGGGCACCATGCCTGGTGATGATCATTTGTTGATGGAAAGAATGAGTGAAAATTGATGAATAAATTTAACAATGAGTCTTGTTCACATTTTGTCAATATTTTCATTCAAGAAGGGAAGTTTCTGGAAAGAATCAAGTTCTGATCAAGTGTCTGGTTTCCTGGGGGCCACAAATAACTTCAAGGATAATTTGAAGTGACACCTGCTTTGGCAAAAGAAAACAGCCCAAGGACAGTGGTGTGCCCCCTGCCCCCACCACCCCTGACTGTGTGTGTCCTGTGTGAGCCACAAATAGGCCTTTGAACCATCTTTTGCATGGTTGGAGTGTGTCTCTCATTGTTCCCCTTCATGCTAATTATTCAGCTATTGTCCCCTAGCTCCATACTCACCAGGCAGGGATCCCTCCACTTGGGGGGCCTCAGAGACCCTGCAGCAGCCTCTGCACAAATTCTAATCTTAGTTCCATAGAACTCTGTTTCCATCTTAATGATCCTACTTTCTCCCCTTAGTCCTCAGTCCTAGGGGGTAGCTGAGTCCTGCAATTCTATCTCCAGGATACCTCAGAGTTTTCTTTTACACTCAGCTGCTAACTTCAAAGATAAGTTTACACCTTTCCATATTCATTTCTCTGTGTCCAAACCTCGATGAGGCATTCACTCAGGTCTTGACATGTTCCCCCAGTTTTCCCCATTTCTTCCCTAACATTTCTTCTATAATCTAAGAAAAGCCCTTCCCCACCCATATTCCCATCCTGAGCTGAGGGTTGGGGCAGACACTGTTCTCTTCCTTACTAAGGCCAGTCTTCCTCCCATGGCCGACTGTCTGGGTCTTTCTCATCTCAGCTCTTTCCAGCCCTCCCTGCTCCCCCTCCCTTGCCCTACTTACCAGCTTCTTAAGTCACTTGCAGGACTCTGCAAGGCTGTGGTAAAGGGCATTGTTTCTTTATAGTTACATATTCGCTCCTTACCCCTTCCCAGAAAAATTGTAGTGAGGTTGGCTGGCATTTATACATGTGCTTTTGGGGTTCTCCAGTCTCCTGTGACTCCTGGGATATTTGGCTTATGCTATTTTATGTTGCTCTGGGTCTCCAAATATACTTCAGATTTCCGCAAGCTATCATAGAAGCCAGTCCTGGGGGGTTTGTGTCTCATGCTTTTAGATCCCTAGTCCAGCCCAGCCCCATGTCTGCTAACAGAAGAGGCTCAGGGTACACACTCATTGAATCTGAGATACTACCAGATATTAAGAAGAACTGTTGGGCTGGGGAGCTAGTTGAAGATATCCTTGTTTTCCTCTGAGTTTGTTCTGCAGGACTTAGGGTTCTCCCCACTGCATGGGGTGGATACTCAAGAACATGGTGGACTGAGCTGGCAAGTGTAAAAACCAGAGGAGCAGAGACAGAAATGGGCATGCAGTAGATTCATCATGTGTGTGGGGAGGGATATTTTAACGTGGCCAGGGACAGAACCACATGTCATCCCGTGAAGGGCACTTGTCATAGGCTCACAGAGGAGCTGGACAGGTAAACACTGCTTCAGGGCTAAATGGCAACCCAGAATTCCTTATGCTCTCCTCCCCCCACTGCACCCCATGCTTTCAATCTGTTGACCCTCCACACCTCACTTCTAGAACATAGACAGTAACCCATTACCTTTTGCCTTTTCCGCAGGGTCCAGTTCTTCCAGAGCAAAAGTTGTATCTGTCTGGCGAAGCCCATGCTGGTGACCACCCAAAGACAAGGGGATCGCCTGGAGCAGAAGCTAACAGGTCAGGGTTAGGTTTAGTGTTAGCGATGGACATACACGCTGTTCACAGCTCCTTCAGCTCAGGTTGCTGTGTCCTTCTGTTAGTGATTAAAGGCTAGTTTGCCCCTTCGAACATAATCCCTTTTAATTACACATAAGCCCTTTGTTGGGAAGAGGAGGGAGATACTGTGCTTTGTTCCTTTTTAGGAAGAGAAAGGGAACACTAAAGACACACGTGTTTGGGCACTGAGTGGGAGCATTTTATGGGAACCAAGAGCCTTGGTGCTGTTCTACCTCAGGGGCTTCTGGGGTTCTGGAGGGGACCACTTCTGGATATCTCTGGCCTTTAAGTTTGGAATAAGATCTTGTTTAACTATAGGCTGGGCCTTTGTCTCTCAGCAGCCTAACATGAGATGGTATCCAGGGTTTGACTGCCCTTTTTAAGTTCTATCAATTTACAGGCCAGAGCTGAAGTGACTTCTTTTTTGTTTTTAACCCTTATCTTTCTCATAATGACTTTAAGCCAGCTGATTCATTAGTCATGGCTGCCCAGAGCTGTGTTGAAATAAGCCCTGGTACCTTCTAGGCTCAGGTGGCCAGAGTCCACAGTTGATTAGCAGTGTTTGATGCAGGCATGGGTATGAGGAAGGGGGCTAGGTCTTGTCATTCTAGGTGTTGGTGGACAGGTGCATCAAGTGGCTGGATATGTGATTCCAAGAGACACAAACAGAAGCCTCCTCATGTAATTCCCCATGGAAATTTTGTGTCTACCTACTTAAATCTCAGACATTTTTCTCTAGACCTTTGAAACCTCAAAGGGATAGAAGGAGAACCATAGAATAAGAATGAGATTCTGACTTCATATAATTAGTGGTTGGGTTATAAATATGAGACATGAACCTGGATAAATTAAGGTATATGTGACAGAAGTCATAAAGGCCTAGGGGCTGTTGTGTGGGGCTTCCAAGGAGAGAGAGATAGTTTCTGCTTAGGTTGTTTAAAAGGTTTCTTCGAGGTGGTGACATTTAAAATAGGCTTTGGTGAATTATAGAATAACATTTTATAGTAATATAGGATTTCCAAACTGCTTTTGTGCATTTTATATTATCTTCACTGTGATTTTGTGAACTAGATATCTGCTCTATTTCACTGATGGGAAATCTGAAGCCTAGTGAAATGAAGTAGTTTGTGTGGGGCACATATGATAATCCTCAGTTTTTGAACAAATCAGTCATTTAAAATCTCTGCAAATATAGGGAAACAGAAATAGCTTATTCTGTCAGGACAAAAGAAGTAAAGCATGGCTGGAGTGAAGGTTATGGAGGAAGATGCTGGAAGAGGAGGCTAGAAAGGGGGAAAAGGCTTAAAAACATGATGATGATGATTGACTCAATCAAGATTTACTGAACATGTCTGAAGTGATCTCTGAATAACCCACAAGTGGAAGGCAGGGCACTCCATATAGAAGCAAGCTCTGTGCAGAATCAAGACCTTGCTCCATGTTAAAGAGTATGGGCATTTTTCAGGAAGGGATGAAAGGTTTTGATCCAAGAGTAGTCAGTTTGCTCTAGTGTTTTGAACATGAAAGGGTGCTGTATTTTGTCGAATGCTTTCTCTACATCAATTGATAGAATCATGTGATTCTTATCTTTAAGTCTATTGATGTGATGGATTACATGTATTGATTTCCGTATGTTGAATCAACCTTGCATCCCTGGAATGAACCTCACTTGATCATGGTGTACTATTTTTCAAATGTGCTTTTGTATGCGATTTGCCAAAATTTTATTGAGAATTTTTGCATCTATATTCATCAGGGATATTGGTCTGAAATTTTCCTTTTTTGATGTGTCTCTGTCTGGTTTTGGAATCAAGGTGATACTAGCCTCATAGAATGAGTTTGGAAGGGTTGCTTCTCTTTCTATTTCGTGGAATAATTTGAGGAGTATTGGAGTTAGTTCTTCTTTGTAGGTCTTGTAGAACTCGGCTGAGAATCCATCTGGTCCAGGGCTTTTCTTGGTTGGAAGGCTCCTGATGGCCTCTTCTATTTCCTTGCATGTAATTTATCTGTTTAAGTCATGAATGACCTCCTGGTTCAGTTTGGGTAGGTCATATGTGTCTAGGAATTTGTCAGTGTCTTCAGGGTTTTCTATTTTACTGGAATATAAGTTTTCAAAATAGTTTCTGATTATCCTCTGTATTTCAGCAGGGTCTGTCGTGATGTTTCCTTTTTAATCGCAAATTTTGGTAATTTGGGTTTTCTCTCTCCTTCTTTTTGTTAGGGTGGCTAAGGGTTTTTCGATAAAACAGGAACAAGACAGGGATGCCCTCTCTCACCACTTTTATTCAATATAGTCCTTGAAACTCTAGCCAGAGCAATCAGACAGATGAAGAAAATTAAAGGGATATGAATAGGAAAAGAAGAACTCAAACTATCATTATTTGCAGACGACATGATCCTATACTTAGAGGATCCAAAAAGTTCCACCACAAAACTTCTAGAACTGATAAATGAATTCAGCAAAGTTGCAGGATATAAAATCAACATCCATAAATCAAATGCATTTCTATACATCAGTAACGAGTCCTCTGAAAAAGAAATCAGAAAAACCACTCCATTTGCAATAGCCTCCAAAAAAATAAAATACCTGAGAATCAATCTAACAAGAAAGGTGAAAGACCTCTACAATGAAAATTATAAGACTCTAAAGAAAGAAATTGAAGAAGATCTTAGAAGATGGAAGGACTTCCCATGTTCCTGGATAGGCAGAATCAATATAATTAAAATGGCCATACTACCCAAAGCGTTATACAGATTCAATGCAATCCCAATTAAAATCCCAGAGTCCTTTATTATAGAAATAGAAAAGGCAATCATGAAATTCATTTGGAAAAACAAGAGACCCAGAATAGCCAAAGCTATCCTGAGCAAGAAGAGTGAAGCAGGAAACATCACAATACCAGACCTTAAACTTTACTACAAAGCAATAGTATCAAAAACG
>PVHX01005910.1:65016-106746 GCA_004024805.1 Geosciurus inauris
ACTATCTCATACTAGACAAAGGTGCCAAAAACATTCATTGGAGAAAAGATAGCCTCTTCAACAAATGGTGCTGGGAAAACTGGAAATGCATTTGCAGCAAAATGAAACTTAACCCCTATCTCTCACCATGCACAAAACTCGACTCAAAGTGGGTCAAAGACTTAGGAATTAGACCAGAGACCCTGTGTCTAATTGAGGAGAAAGTAGGCCCAAATCTCTATCATGTTGGATTAGGCCCTGAATTCCTTAACAAGACTCCTATAGCACAAGAAATAAAAGCAAGAATCAGTAAATGGGATGGACTTAAACTAAAAAGCTTCTTCTCAGCAAAGGAAACTATCAATGAGGTGAACAGAGAGCCTACATTCTGGGAGCAAATTTTTGCCACACGCACATCAGATAGAGCACTGATCTCCAGGATATATAAAGAACTCAAAAAACTTAACACCAAAAAAACAAACAACCCAATCAATAAATGGGCAAGGAGCTGAATAGAAACCTCTCAGAAGAAGAAATACAATCAATAAATATATATATGAAGAAATGTTCGTCATCTCTAGCTATTAGAGAAATGCAAATCAAAACTACACTCAGATTTCATCTCACACCAGTCAGAATGGCAGCTATCCAAAATACCAGCAACAATAAGTGCTGGCAAGGATGTGGTGAAAAAGGTACACTCAAACATTGCTGGTGGGACTGCAAATTGGTGCAACCAAAACTTCATGACCAAACTGATAGAACTCAAGGATTCAGCACTAGCATGAAAACATAGGCCCCATCAGCTGAGAAACAAATTATTTTTTATCAAGGGAATCTCTCCTATATGAATCTTGCACATCAGCTGGCACTAATTAAATTAATCTTGCCTGTAAGAATTTTGGACTTCAGGTTGTTATTATTGTTTGATTAATATGCAGACGTTGAATTTTAGTTTATGAAAATTGTATTACTTGAAAAATATTCACCTGAACATTTCCATGAGTCTCTGTATTGTTCAGTGAGAAGAGAAACTTACTGCTTTTATATCTAAATAGTCTTTGCTCATCTACCACCTAAGTATTCCAGATTCACTCTGGGGGACTGTGCAGGAGAAAAAGTCTCTGATGGAAATCTAAGGAACTCAAAGTTTAAAAACCAGGTATATGTGAATTCATTACAAAGCCCCCTTTTTATTAAAAAAAAAATGAAGATTTACCAAATATTCATCATAGAAGAATGGATAAGTGAACTGTTGTAGATTCTTTCAGTCAACTCTTTTATAGCAATAAGAATGAACAAACTATGCCTACAAAAATATGGAGAATTTTTCCCATACACAATGCTGAGCAAAAGAAGCACTCACCCAAAAGTTTTTATAGCCTACATTCACACAAAGTTCAAGCATAGGCAAAATTCACCTGCAGTGTTCAAAATCAGCATGGTGGTTACTTTTGGAGGGAGAAGATGGTGGTACATTTCTGGAAGTGCTGGAAATACTCAGCCTTTGTTCTGGGTGCTTATTACTTGGGTGTGTTCAGTTTGTGGAAATTGTCAACTGGTGAACTTCAAATTTGTGTGCTTCTCCGTATGTATATTACACCTCAATAAAAATTGTTTGGTTTTGTTTTTTAAAACTGCAAGGGAAAGTAGAGAACCCAGTGAAGAGGCTGAGCAGGTTGAGCAGGTTGAGCTGGAGATGCGGGAATAATATTAGAAAGAAGGGTGTTCTAGGAGCCACAGAAAAGGGATGATTCAAGCAGGATAAATCAATTAGTAGTATTCAATGGTTCAAGAAGAGTCAAGTAGAATGAAGACTGAAAGCTTTTGAATTCAATGATTGGTCTCTGAGAGAACAGTGTTAATAAAAGGCAAAAGACAGGAGAGGGTGAAAGAATCAGATGCAGAGTCTAGCTCCTCTTTCAAGTAGCTAGACTGTGGAGGGAGACAGAAGATGGAGACAGGAGCTAGATGACACATCAGGTCAAGAAGGTCTTGGTTTTTCTTAAGACAGGAGAGATTGGCCATATTAATATATGAGAAAGAGACAGTTGAAAGGAAGATGCTAAAGTTACTGGGGATGATTTATGGGGTCCCAAGGAAGAAGAGGAGGTGGAATTAGCCTTGGGCAGGAAGGAATACCTTAAATTCCAGGAACAATGGCAAAGGAGGCTAGAAAATTGTGGCTACTGATTCATTCAGGAGCAAGAGGGAAGAGTTGAGGAAGCTCATCCTAGTGGCTCCTGTCTGACATAAGAGGTTGATACTAGCTCATGTTGCCTTCCTGATGGGATTGGTCCTTTAGAGCAGAGCAGGGTGGGAATGAGTGGGAAGCTTCGGGAGAATGTTGACAGACCTCTTGATCATTATGACTGTTTTTGAGGAAGAGCAATCAGAGATCAATCAAAGGTCACCTTGACAACTGTTTTCAAACTTGACAAGTCTGTTTTCAAACAGAAAGTTTTTGTCAGGGCTTCTTCAAAGTGTTTGCCTTCAATTTTACCTTATTAGCTATAAACATGGAACACCTGTGCCTTATTACATTTACTTGATTTAAAATCAATTCATATTTTATACTTAGATGAATTCTAAACAATAACCTGGGAAAGCACAAGTTTCTATTTTTCCAGCATCCATTAGAACACAGAGGTAGTAAAGTGGGGCTGTTTGTGGCTCAATGGTGGAGCGCTTACCTAATGTGTGTGAGGCACTGGGTTTGATCTTCAGTACCACATAAAAATAAATAAATAAAATAAAGGTATTGTATCCATCTACAACTAATTTAAATGTGTAAAGTATATTTTTCATGTGCCTCTTGAGATCCTCATGTCCCAACATACTTTGGAAGATACTTCTTTAAATGACCAACTATATCATGAAAGGAGTGACAGCAGGGGCTTCCTAATTATTTTTCTTCTCCCACACTACTGACCAACACTTCTCCCTTTCCGGTTGGAAATACCCAGCTAGGGAGTCTTCCCTTTCTTTAGTATTGAAAAATACTTTCAGGGATACTATCTCATGTGATCCTCAGAACTACCTGCAACGTGGTCTGAAGAAATGTAAACCCCCACTCAGAGGAAAGTATGGCTCAGAGTTTAAATTCCTTCCCCATAGACACATGGCTAATCAGTCACAGGCAGGAATAAAAATTGAAGCTCCCTGGCTCCTTAGCAGATTCATGACTGACAAGGGACCAGATGTGAGAGGCACACCCATGTATACGTATATGTGTTCAGGCTAGTCTCATCACCAGGCACCCATTTTAAGGTAAGGAACTTTGTCATATCCACAGCCCAGGAGTGCCAGGGCAGTAGGGTAGGTAGCAGACAGACCAAAGAAAGTGCCCAGAGACAGCATGGGGGACATGTGGTTTATTGGGGAAAGCTTATAAGAGTTCAGTGGTGACAGGCAGGCAGATAGCACCTCCACCTTTGCCAAGTGGTCTCCTCATGGTGTTCTGTCCAGTGATGGCTGGTTGGATGAGTGACATGTATTCTTTCCACAGTGCCCTCAGTTCCATGCCTGTCCCCATTCTGAAAGGGATTTTATATCTTGAGCTGCAGAAATGGTGACATCACCAGCATTAGCTAGCTAAGTTAACTTGTCTGACCAGCATCCCAGGGAGCAACTCTCCTGGTATAAATGCAAGAAATTGGCTTTTTATGAATAACACTAACTTTCCCCAGTTCCCAGTATGCCTAGAGAAAGCCAGTGTCCTTCAAGATAATATATATATGGACTTCCCAGCCCAGGCTTGCTTGCTTTTTTCACCTTGGCTAAGTACTTGAGAACAGAAAGGGGGCATTCAGGGACATGGATTTTACTGTCTTCCTTGGCTTTAGGGATGGACGCAAATTTAAATCAAGGTCAACTGATAACAGAGTCTAGACTTCTGTTTCAATTAGGGAGAGCATGGCTTCCATTCTCTTTAAGCTGTTAACATATAAAACATATAAAATGTTCAAAATAAAAAAAAAATAGAGTCACACACACCTGGGGTTGAAATTCTATTCTGCTGCTTATTAGGTGCAGATCCTGGGAAAAATTTTTAAAATTCCATTTTGATCCATTTCATCATCTGCAAAAGGGGAATAACACTTAACTGTTGTACAGAGTTGTAGATAATGGCTGCTGAGAACTCTTACATCATTGGAGCTGTGGTTAAATGAGATGATATTAAAAGAAGAGCTTGTCACTGAGCTGAATTAAAAGGAAGTGTTAAAGGATATCTTCAATATTATGAGAAATTTTATAAGAAATGTTAACTGCTGATGACTTTTTCCTTATATCTTAAAATCAATAATGACATGATCAAGCTTTTAAAATGAAGACCCATCTTTATGCATGTAAAAATATACCTGTGAGACCAGTTATATTCAAACATTTTACTATTTACAGCTAGACGTGAGAAAGTACATTCTCTGTCTTGCCTCATTTCTATTCCCAATAATCTCCAAATATTTTTCAGCAACAATTTTTTTTTTTTTGCACTGAGGATTGGACCCTAGGGCACTTAACCACTGAGCCATATTCTAAGCCCTTTTTGTTTTTCTTATTTTGGGACAAGATCTCACTAAGTTACTTGGGGGCCTGAGTTGCTGAGGTTGGCCACAAACTTTTGATCCTCCTGCCTCAGCCTCCTGAGCCACTGGGATTACAGATGTGCACCACTGCACCCAGCTTCATGTTTCTATAGGCCTAAAATGTGCACTAACTCAGGTACACTAGCTCACCTGTCCTTCACACCTGCCCTGTGTTGCAAGTACTAGTCTCATTTCACAGATAAAAAACACTCTCAAAAAGATTGGATGACCTGCCAAGGTGGCACAGTGTATTAGGAGAAAAGTTGGAATGGAAACAGCTTTTCTCATTCTTTCCCACCACACAAATCTCTGACAAAGCAGGAAATACATGGTTGTCTTGAGCAGCACCTTTAATAATTACTCAGAGGTAGATTGTCTTTGAATGCAAGCATATATTTGATCACACCAATCATCAAAACAAACAATTAATGCAAAACTGTTGGGTTGCTGAAGCACCCCAACTAGCACTCAATTTACACTAATTAAACACATCAAGCAAAACACACAATCCCAGGGCAACCACGAGTCCCAAACTACCTCCAATGCACATGATTTCTCTTAGCTGAAGAGCGAACATTGTTGTTGTCTGGTGGTTCTCTCCAGCCAACAGTTGGATATCAGGGAATGGTGGAGTCAATCCAGGGATGGGCAGCAAGCTGGCCAGTCTCACTGATGTCCTTTGAGCAAGGTTCTGATTGTGGCAGGACAAGCAGGTTAAATACAGTTCCAAGTTGGGGTCCATTGTTCACATCCTTGGGTGCTGTTTTATCACACTCAAGTGTTGCTCTGTCTCCAGATGATGGTCCTTATCAATCATATCCAGGCATTGCTAAGCATAACTATGGCTGCTATTTCTTACAGGCAGCAACTTAATGAGTTTCAGCATGTCTAATGTAGATAGATGCTCCTTACAATGGTTGAATTTCCCTTTGACTTTTATTTTCCCCTTCCTGGTACACAATGTCATAAGCTTCTTCAGAGAGCTCTCCAAGGCCTCAGTAAGTGGAGAAGCACCCCAATTTCCACTGACACCAATGCAGGAAGCATAATGAACTCTCCCTCCTACTCGGTCATGGTTATATCCTCTTTATTTAAGCAAAGAAATCAGGCAGCTGGAATGAAGCACTTTCTATAAAGGAAAAATGAGTCATTTATTTTTCATGGATTTCCATTCTAAATTCCCTCTGTGCAGACAAATGACAAAGAGCTCCCAGGCCTTTGGTGACTCACCTGCATATTGTCAGCTTGTCTGCAGTTCTAATTCCATTCCAGGAGTTCTATTTTCCTATTTCCTCCCTCTTTTGAAAATCATCACAACAGACTTTAGTGACCACTATGAGCATCCAAAGAGAGGAAAATATTGGAGGGGACTCACAAACTGTTGGCTCTTTCAATCCTGAAATGGAACTTTTGAACTGGAGTCAGCAGCTACTGTATCTGGCATTGTCTTTGTTCAAGGTCAAATAACACCTTCAAAATGTCTCAGATTTTATTCACACTTTTGAGAAAAAGGGGAAGAAAAATTGGAAAAGAAGGGAGAAAAGAGGAAAAATGCTAGAAAAAAATGAAGGCAGACAAAAGTGAGAAGTTATGAGCCTGACCTCCCAGAAGTACCTTCCGTCAAGCAAAGAGGTCCCAGCAGTGCCAGAGCAGTCTCCACCTTTCCTCCCCATAAAGCTTTCCCAGCAGTCACCATTTTACTTGAGCACGTGTACAGCTTATGTCCCAGCTGCTGTCCTCCCACTACAGAGAACTGTGACCACACTGGATTACTTAGTACTAATCTCTCTTGATTAGATTACAAATTATGTTCAATATTGTTTTAGTGAAGTCTGTATCCTATTTTCATTCAAATCAAAGGGTAGGATTTGTGAAAACATTCCCAGCAGCTTTGGAAGGACAGTTGAATGCACTGGATTTGAAAACATTGGCTCCAAGACTCAATTTTTACCAGGGAGAAATGTCCAAGAGGCATATAAGGTTCTTTAGTGTATAAATACATTTGTTAAAAACAAAACCAAGCTGGGCATGGTGATGTGTGCCTATGATCACAGCTATTTGGGAGGCTGAGGCAGGAAGATCACAAATTTCAGGCCAACCTGGGCAACTTAGTAAGACCTTGCTTCAGAATAAAATTAAAAGAGTTAGTGGGTGCTGGTTTTGTGGCTCAGAAGTGGAGCATTGCCTAGCATGTGTGAGGCACTGGGTTCAATGTTCAGCATCAAATAGATAGATAAATAGATAGGTAGATAGATAGATAGATAAAGGTATTGTGAGCCAGGCACGGTGGTGCATGCCTGTAATCCCAGCAGCTCAAGAGGCTGAGACAGGAGAATCACAAGTTCAAATCTAGCTTCAGCAACAGCAAGGCACTAAGCTACTCAGTGAAACCCTGTCTCTAAACAAAATACAAAATAAAGCTGGGGATGTGGATTAGTGGTTGAGTGTCTCAGAGTTTAATCCATGGTCCCCCCAAAATATAAAAAATAAATTTAAAAATAGATATTTTGTCCATCTACAGCTAAATTTTTTTAAAACTTCACCCTAAAAAAAAAAAGAGCTGGGTATATAGCTCAGTGATAGAGTATTCCTGGGTTCCATCCCCAGTACCACAATAAACACATACCAGCTTAAATAAAACAGTTTAAAACATGCCAAGTATAATAAAACTTCCATGTTGGCCATGTTGTTAAGGACTCCAGTAGATTTTCTTCAACTTCTGGAAGTGAAAAACCCCAGAAAACATTCTCACTGTGGGCATTAACATGGAATGGCTGTTGAACATACAGATTTTCCGACTCAGTAGTCCAGCTACTCAATGAGAACCTCTGGGAGTGTGGCCCAGGAATCTGTATGTTTAGCAAGCTTTGCATGCGACTCTCAGGTGCCTGGTGTGAAATCAGAAAGACATGTCAGTCTTCCACTGGAGTACCATCGTTTGCCTGCAGGCTATTTTATCTCTGTCTAGTTAAATCTCACAGCATCAGGACTGCTACAAACCCATCCCTACTGTAGGAAAATTTGAACTGATTTATATCAAGAAAACATAACACGGACTCCCACTCTATCACCACACATAAGTTGTCCAAGCAACACCAAAACCAAACATGCGAGTTTTGGGGTGTTTTCACTTACCGAATGAAAATAAGTGGGGTCTTGTTTGGACAGTTACTTATCCATTTTTTTAAACTTTTTTTAGTTGTAGATGAATACAATACCTTTATTTATTTATTTTATGTGCCTCTGAGGATCAAACATAGTGTCCCACACATGCGAGGCAAGCACTCTACCACTGAGCCACAACCCGGCCCTACTTATCCATTTTTAATCATAGAAAAACTCCACAAACATAAAGAATGTTTTATGATAACAACGGCACATTTTTCCTGCAATCTTAGCAATAATAATCTCTTTATCAAATATATATGTTATGTATACATACGTATATTTGTGTGTACATTTTTGTGTATATACGTGTACATACATGTATACCTATTTGAAATGTAATGTTAAATATACACATGTGTATGTGTGTGTGTGTGTGTGTGTGTGTGTGTGTATTTTACAAAAAAGATTGGGGCCTGTCTGGGTTAAATCAATAATTAGTGAACTCAAATGACAGAACTTAGGTAAGTACAGTGTGGATTTACTAGATGTTAATTACTTAGAAACACTGGATTGGCTCGATGAAATCACTGTCAATGCTCACTTCAGTAAAAGAATTTGTTTCATAAGCCTCCATCTCAAACCAGTTTACTTATGTATACAGTTTGTGAGGGTTATCTATGTGTCAGGCAATTTTATTGTTTACTAATGAATAGAATTAGATACAGTATTAAAAGTGCTTCTCATCTCTTAGCCATGTGTTAGAATTACCTTTTAGGTTTTTAAGGAATATTGAGTGTGGGCCTCCCCCCACACCTACTAAATTGGAGCCTTGGGACCAGAACCCAGGCTAAATTTGTAAAGTCTCTAAGGTGATCAAAATGAGAGTCAAGTTGAAAAACTACTATGTTAAATCCTACCAAGAATTCTCAACCTCAGAGTTTTAGACTCAAATAGGTAATATTAATGTGAGCACATCTGCATGAGGACATGTAGTAAGAGAACATTCTAGACCAAACACAATAACCACAGATAACATCAAATATGGCATGAGAAACAAATGCATAGATGAAAAAATAAACAAATTGTCAGAGATGAGAAAAAGCATAGACAGTTTGTATTGCATATGATTGATGGGAGAATAGACTCCATTGTTCATTTTTTAAAATTTTAAATAAGAGATTAAACTCAGAATACTAGTTCTAATTTGAAAGGTAATGTTTTAACTGTTTCATTATTCTGATATATTTAGAATCATATAAAATTATATGAAGAAATTATCTAGAATGCATCCAGTTTATACTAACACTATACAACATTTCATTTTTATCCCAGAGTTACAAATAACCAAGTCCTACATAAGACTACATATGTTGTTCAGAAAAAAATGAAACTGTAAGTAATATACTCTGAACATGCATGAATATATATTTACAGCCATGTTTAAATGAATTCCAGGTGGTCACGTATCAAGTGAAAAGAAGTCAAAGGTTTGCATCTGGCTAATGAGAGGTTCTCTGAAGGGCACACTGTGGAATGCAGTTCTCTTGGCATTAGCTCTGGTGGACTCAATTCAATTCTAAGCAGATTTATTTAATCCTGGCCTCTAACTGGGTCAGTGCCATCTGATTTCAAGCATTATTATAGGAGACACAGGGCCAATGATTATTGAAAAGGCTGTGTCAGACCTTTCCCTGGAAATTGCTTTTCCTTTGGTCATGCTCAGAAACCCCAATTCACCCCAGTTAAAGTCTCAGGACAACCTCTATTTCAGGGGAAGGAACAAACTGAGTGTACCTGGTGTTCCTTAGATGATAAACATGCCAAAAACTCCAAAATATGTAAGGACATTTGAAAATGTTTTTACATTTTCAAACCCCCAAGGAGGGATTTGGGGTTTTTTGTTTGTTTGTTTTTAATAGGCTGCTTAGGAAAAGTGCTTAATTAGCTTACTATAGTCTTTGTATGAGTTCAGGAAGATTCCTCTGTAATTTGAGGACATGGTCTGGAAGAGAATTTTCAGAAT
This sequence comes from Geosciurus inauris, assembly GCA_004024805.1. Lineage (NCBI taxonomy): Eukaryota > Metazoa > Chordata > Mammalia > Rodentia > Sciuridae > Geosciurus > Geosciurus inauris. Next base: position 74,713 of record PVHX01005910.1, read on the forward strand.
TTTCATCTCTCTGGGAGGATGAACATATTTTAAAATCAGAAGGTCTAAACAATAGTGTGGTTACCCTTTACCAGAGACAATTTCCAACATGTGGTCCAGTGACAATAATTCAAGGTAGCTCTTAGATGCTGCCTGTTAACTTATGATCATTTTTGTATTTTCTGGTAGCTTACCACATTCTTTTGTTGTTTATAGTTTGAGTTTTTACATTTACAATTATACCTCATAGTGATCATTCTTTCTCTTTCTCTCCAAGATCTTTACTCTATATCCTTTCTGGTTTACTTTTTATTTTTATTTTTTAATTTTTTGATGCAGGGGATCAAACCCATGGACTTGCACATCTTTCACTTGTTTTATTGTATTTGGCAATATTTATAGTGCAGTGTTAAATAGTAAACAGTAGGAGCAGCTGGCATTCTTGTTGTGTTTCTACATCAGGATGCCACTGTGTTGTTTATCCATTGAGAATGATGCAGGTTGCCATCCCTTTCTGTCCCCAGATGAAGTGACACTAAGAGGTTTTATGTTACAGGACCACACAGACATTCCTGGAATAAACTCCAGAGCTGACAAATGGAAGTGGCATGAGCCTGGCTAGGCCTAAAAATGCCATAGTACCTTTTCTCAAGTAAATAATCTAATAAACAAATTTCTAGACTGAAAGATCATTACAGGAAACTTACCTAATTTATTTGTAAGTTTGGAGATATGCCCTGTAAAAACATTTTCAAATGTCCTTACATATTTGTAACTGAGTATTTAAGTAACAAAGCTGGAGGAGTAGAGTAGATCTCAACCCTCAGAGAGTCTCTCTCTACCCACTACACACATATATATACAAATATATACACTATACATTATAGTACATACATAGTATATACACTATAATATGTAGTAAATTATACATAAATTATAGTTTATAATTGTATTTTTTGATGAGGTATAAAGTGTTTATGATTTACAAATAATTAAGTCAAGCTAATTAACATATCTGTCACCTTATGTGAAGATATTTTAAAGTGTATAAATACTCATGCCAATTATTTCATAGTGAGATAATGGTTAAGAGCCTTGCCTTGATAATCAGACAACTGTATGTGTGAGCTCCAGCTCTGTTGGTTGTTTACAGGTTGTGTGATCTCGGGCCAGTGTCATAATTAAAGCTTCATTTCTGCATTTGTAAAGCAGGGATAATACACCACTCTCCTTCATAAGGTTCTTGTGTGGATGAAATAAAAGAATGTACATAGTATATATAGCACCATGGAAACTCAATAAATGTCAGCTACCATTATTTTATATTTAGGTTTCTATAAGTAGTATGATCCTTTTCTGTTTCACACAATGAGGGGAAAAAACCCAAGGCCTTGAGGCAAAGAGAAGAGCTATTCATATCTCTGTAGTTTTTTTAATTCCCTGTAGTTTTTTAACGGTGTTAAGAACTATAATAGAACTTCCTATAAAATATATTTTAATTCAAAGCCAAGGGAAGTATGATTCAGAATGTCAAAAAGTGTATGGCTCTTGGACTTGAATAAAGTCTAGGAGACCAGAAATTCAGAGGAGAAATGAGTCCTTAAAATAGACTGTTTGCAAAACTTACACATTAAAAATACATACATATATTATATATATTATCAGCTATAAAATGGCCATGCAAAGCAATATTCAGTACTAGTGCATATAATGTGCATATACTAATATAGATAGGCTATTTTGGTTCATATTATATTCTATTTTAAACACATTCAAAACTCAGAAGAGGGAATTCCCATATGTAAAACACTTATTGGAATAGTGAGTGAAAAATTTAGCTCACAGTATGACACATTCACCAAGATCTGGGTCAGCACATTTTTTTTTTTTGGTAACAGAACAGATAGTAAATTCTTTATGCTTTGCAAGCTAGTGGATCTCTGTCCCAACTACTCAACTCTGGTGTTGTAGCATCAGAGACAACTCTAAAATAAATGTGTATTACAGACAACTCATAAAATAAATTAGCATGATGACATTCCAATAAAATCTTATTTTCATTGACTCTGGAGGCTGAGGAAGGAGGATCACAAGTTCAAATCCGGCCTCAGCAAAAGCAAGGCCCTAAATAACTCACTGAGACCCTGTCTTTAAATAAAATACAAAATAAAGCTGAGAATGTGGCTCAGTGGCTGAGTTCCCCTGAGTTCAATCCCCAGTACTCCCCTCCAAAACACACACACACACACACACACAAACCAAAAAAAAAAAAAAATACAAAAACAGGTGGCAGGTCAGATTTTGCCTGTGTTTTGTGGGGAAGTTACTAGAGATTGAACTTAGGGGCACTAGATCACTGAGCCACATCCCCAGTCCTATTTTGTATTTTATTTGGAGACAGGGTCTCACTGAGTTGCTTAACACTTTGTAGTTGCTGAGGCTGGATTTGAACTCGCAATCTTCCTGTCTCAGCCTCCTGAGCCACTGGGATTATAGGCATATGCCACTATGCCTGGCTGCCTGTGTATTAATTTATTACACTTTATTAATTACTTATTAATTTATTACACTTATGTAAATATTATACACATGTAAGTATTGTATTCAGGATGTTTTGGTTACTAATGAAAGATGAAAAACTAACATGATTCACTGAACTATTCAGAAACAAGCTTAAGTAAATATGATCTCTGTACTATGTAGCAATTTTTGCACCATCAAAAAATAAAGACAATTGTGTGAATATATGTGTATACACATATGTGTGTGTATATATATGTAATGTGTTATAAGTATTTAGTGCTTAAATATTTTTATATAATTACAAAAAGCTTAAAACTATGTTGGGTTTTTTCCTTTCACTGCCGTGGCCACAGCCCTGAGTATGCTCAGGCTTCAGAAGAGGCTTGCCGCCAGTGTCCTCTGTTGTGGCAAAAAGGTCTGTTTGGACCACAATGAGATCAATGAAATCACCAATGCCAACTCCTGTCAGCAGATCCAGAAGCTGATCAAAGATGGAGTGATCGTCTGCAAACCAGTGACTGTCAATTCCTCACTTAATGTTAGAAAAATACCTTGGCTTACGAAAGGGTAGGCATATGGGCATAGGTAAGAGAAAGGATGCATGCAGCTAATGTTCCAATGCTGGAGAAGGTCACCTGGATGTGAAGGATGTGAATTCTGCATAGGCTGCTCAGGAAATACCATGAATCTAAGAAGATTGACCTCCACATGTATCACAGCCTTTACCTGAAGGTAAAGGGAAATGTGTTCAAAAACATGCAGATCTTCATGGAACAATCCACAAGCTAAAGGCAGATAAGGCTGTTGAGAAGCTCCTGGCTAACCAGGCTTAGGCCTGCAGGTCTAAGACCAAGGAGGCATGCAAGGGCAGTGAGGAGCGCCTCCAGGCCAAGAAGGAGAAGATCATCAAGACTCCAAGGAGGAAAAGACCAAGAACTAAAGATCCTCTCCTGCATATTTACAAATATGGGCTCAGTGATTACATAGATGGTCACTGAAGTAAAAACAAACTGTATCTTTTTTTAAAAAAAACTCTATTGTACCACATTTTCAGAAGTTAACAGTTTTATACATTGTCCTTTTTACAATAAAAGAAATACAGTTAAGCTGGTCTTTGAATTTTGAGGTTTAAAGAAGTCATATTATTTGTTTTAAACCAAGAATAGTTTATCACTCTCCAAATATTTTGACTCTGTTGCATGTACTTTATTTTGTTTTAATCTTCAATACAGTTCTGAATTTCTTTCACCATTACATAAAATGTTCAAACTGTCAGCATTTAATTTTGTCGGAAATACATAATTTCCTTTTTGAAGCCTATGTCCTGAAAGACTATGGACATATTTAAAAAGCTAAATAATGAGATGTAACTAAGCCATATTATTCAGAAAGAGCTTCAAGTGCATCCAGATGATGGTCAGTTAGTAACGGTTTTCATAAATGATTTTAAGCAATACTCTCTTCTCAAATGGTTTTTCTGTTCAATACGTGTATAGGTGGGTATCTAGTTTTTGCTTTGAATGTGTTCCCAGTGACTGAAAATCACAAGTTCACATGTTTCATTTTAGACCTACTCTAATTATAAAATAATTTCCTTATATTATTGAACAGAAATCTACCTCTGAAGGAATCCCAGTCTTTGGTCATATTTTTTTCACATGGGAGCAAACAAGAACTCGAACTCAAATCCCCTTTCATTTCATTCCATGTCATGTCCTTAAGTTTTCTATCTCATTTGAGGCATCCTTCAGTCTCATCCATTTATCATGTGACAGAAATTCCAAATTATTGCCTTCATCACATGACATCTATAAGATTCCAATGAGTTAGGACTTGCTCTAGGCTGGGTCTTAATTCTCAGCACTACATAGAATTACAAATATTCAGTTAAATATTTAGGCTCCAGAGTGTCCCTTGAATAGAGCTAGTGGGAACTGAGTGAAAGATTAAAAATGTGGGGTCCGCTCCAAACCAGAGGCAACACGCTCCACATAGCCAAGGGATCTTTATTCATGGTGGGGTTCTGTGCAGGTGGGCGCCCAGGAGAAGGAAGGAGGAGAGAAGGAGGAGAAAAAAGGGCAGGGGGGACTCTGGGCATCGAATTTATAGGGCCTGCTATGAAGGTGTGGTGGGGTATGGATTGGTCACTTCAAAGCTGGTGTGATAGATAAGCGTTTGTGGTTCCACGGTGATCTTCTTTGATGTAGTAACCTGAGCGGCCAGGCTTTGTTCTCTCGGGCTGAAATGGCTGGAAAATGGCCTCGGCTTTAGAGAGGGGAGGGGCCCAAACGGTATGGGGAGGGCTCTTTTTACCTTACACTGAGCAAGTGGCAGCTGGTGGTCAATCTACAAACCCCAGTACTTCATGGCAAAAATTCTAACTTTAAATACAAGATGTATCTAAATGTATACAACTGGGCAATATATAAAATACTTTAAAAAATGGCCTTGGAATTTAATGAGGACAAACCCTATAACATCCCTCAAGGGTCTAGTAAGAAGGCATGTAGCCAGAAAGGATTATAGTGGTCTTTGGTGGAAGGATGTGGAAGCAAAAATCTCCTGGGTTTAAACGTGACCTCTTCCTGCTATCTATAAAACCTGTGGTGAATTATCCTCTTTAATATTACTACAGAGGAGTTCAAAACATTTCCTCTCTGAGAATTTTGACTCTTTATATCATAGTACTTTAAAGCACATTTAGAAAAAATTAGCAATAATCAATCATAAGCAAAAAGGTTGGCATAATGGAATTGTTTATCATACCAATAACTACACAACAATTCAAAAGATAGAACATAATATTCAAAGTTAATAGACTAGACTAGTAAAAATAAAGGCAACTACTCATACTAACATAACATGCATGGGGGCTGGGGATATAGCTCAGTTGGTATAGTGCTTGCCTCCCATGCACAAGGCCCTGGGTTCAAACTATAGCCCCAAAAAAGGAAGAAAAAAGAAAAACATAACACTAATGAATTAAGTCACAAAATAGTATGACTGAATTTTAACAGCATCCAGAAGAGGGCAAAATCCACTACATATACATACTAAAAACATTTAAAATATCTAGTGCATGATTTTAAAAATAGTCAGATAATGGTTTATTTGGATGAGAGCTAAGGCAGTGTTATCCAGAAAGTGTACCTGGGTGCTTCTAATGTAGTAATATTTTTATTGAGTGTTTGTTTCATTTTTTAAATTTAAACTGTATGTGTGTGTGTATGTATGTGTGTGTGTGTGTGTGTGTGTGTGTGTGTACATTCTCATCTCTACATCTGAGACAGTTCATTATAAAAATAAGGTAGTTATAATAACTCCTCAAATGAATATTTTAATATTTTCATTGATTTTCACTGCTAGACTTAAATATTTATGTACCTGGACTTATAGATTCTAAATCCAAAGATCTAAATTCACTGCTCCCTCCACTACTCTCACAGGCACTAAACATCCCAAATATGCATGATCTTGTGAAAGAAACTTTAACTATTTTATTTTACTTTACTTTACTTTATTTTATTTTATTTATTTATTTTTTTGTTTATGGTGTTGGGGATTGAAGCCATGACCTTGTGCATGTAAGTCAAGCACTCTACCAACTGACCTATATCCCCAGCCCAAAGAAAAAAGAACCTTTAAGAAAAGAATATTTAAAGTCAAAACTTAGGCAACAGGTGGATTTCATAAGGCAAAATACTGACTTTATATAAAATGAGTTTAAATTTCTTCAATGATGACCAATTAATTACAGACTTTAAGGCAGGCATGGTGGTTAGAATTGTGACTAGATCTCATGGAGTTACATTATAAAGCCTGATTTTCTAATTTCAGAACTCCAGTTCATTTAATGATCAAATGAGCAATCTGCTCCTTCATAAACCTGTGTTCTCTTCAGAGTGAAAAGTACCTGTTAGACCTGCATTGTTGGGGCATCTGTCCTCTTCAATTTTATTAGATATGTCAGGAAGGTACACAACATCCTCCAAAGAGTCATCAGCGCTTCATCTAGATGTCTGGGTACTATTCGTTGATGGTTTATTTATATTCCCAAGAAAAAGCAAATAAACCTAAGCACTAACAATAAATCTACTTTATAACACAGTCAGAAAAAAACTGATTTAATAAATGTAGAATATTAGCTAAATATTATGAAAAACCATTACATGATTCAGCTTCTTTAAGGAGATATGGATGAAACATTTATTTTTGCAGTTAAAACATAAATAGGAATAGCAACAATACAGTCAGTCATTCATGTTTTGGTTAAACATTTCTAGTATCACTTCAGTGGAAAACATAGATTAATTTTTGTGGACATTCAAAATGTGTATGATTGTCATTTGCCATTCTCAAAGCATTTTTAAGTCACAGAACTGACATCTGTGTCAAAATGGAAAGCTTTACTCTCAAGTGAGTTACGTCTATTCACTGAATGGACTTACTAAGAAACCACAAAATAATACAAAAAAATTCAGAAATTTTTACAGTTAATTCTATCAATGTTAGAAAAGATACCTCTTTATACCAGATAGGAACTTAGTAAATGTTTTATTTCTAGAAATTCATCTATATATTCATTCTTACCCATCAACTTTTTCTACTTCAGTTGAATTTGTAGCCTTCACATATTCACAGTACTCTTGGCCTGGATCACAATGTTTGATGTTATAATAGAGAGATGGTAAACTGTTTGCAAAAGAAGCAGTTTGCAGGTGTGACATCTGGAAGAGGTTAACTGTTACCTACAGTCATAGAAACAAAAGGCAGAAACATGATATATAGAATGCTTTTTCCTTTTCTTGGTACCATGGGTTGAACTCAGGGGTACTCGACCACTGAGCCATATCCCCAACCCAATTCTGTATTTTTTTTTTTATTGACAGGGTTGCACTGAGTAGCTTAGTGCCTTGCTAATGCTTTCACTGGCTTTGAACTCACAGTTCTCCTATCTCAGCCTCCCAAAGTGCTGGGATTAGAGGTGTGCACCACTGCACCCAACTTATAGAACACTTTATGAATAAATGTGCATTGATTTTAGTGAATACACCAATAAAAAAGGTATACAAATAAACAGCACTGAATACCACTGTACACATGGTATATCACCTAATATTATGAAAGATAAAGATTGTAAAAAAAAAAAAGCAGTTTTAATCTAATATCTAGGAGTGATCACTTCCTGCAAAACTGTTTTTCTAAGCAACTCAGTGAGACTCTGTCTCTACATAAAACAGGGCTAGGGATGTGGCTTAGTGGTTGAGTGCTCCTGAGTTCAATCCCCAGTACCAAAAAAAAACCCAAAAAAACAAAAAACTGTTTTTAAACTGTAAAGTTTAAAAAATACAACCCATGTCTCTGATTGTTCACAATTTGAGGATCCATACCTCTGTACCCTAATGGTCTGACCACACTGCCTAACCTGCAAACTACAGGAAAACTAATAAGAACAAAATGAGTTAAAAAGAATGATCTGTGGTGTATAAAATACATTTAACAGCAAAATAAAGAATAAAAGTATAGATGGTAAATGGTGGGACCTCATTAAATATGTATTGGTAGAGTGAAATTTGATGGCTTAAGCCTATATAATTCCAGCTACTTGAGAGTTTGAAGCAGGAAGATCACAAGTTAGAGGGAAGTCCAACTTAGCAAGACCCCATTTCAAAACACAATTGAAAAGGGCTAAGGATATTGTTCAGGGGTAGAGTGCTTGCCTGGCATGCACAAGACCATGAATTTAATTCCCAGTACTACAAACAATGAATTTGAATATATTTATATGCATGTGTTTGTGTGTGTGCACACACATACACACACCTCATAACTAAAATCATAACAAAAAATATACAGCCAAAAAAATAAGAGGGCCAATGTGATTCCAAGCAGATCTTATGTCCTCATATTCAACACCTTGGAATATAATACCTTCGCAATCTCTGCAATATGTAAGGAATGTCAATTTTTGGAACTTGTGAGTGACAATTGCTTTTGACATAAATGGCTTCTTAAATGTTCCAAGGGAACTGGGTCTTTATGACAGAAATGTTAGTAAAATATAAGAAGGGTAAAATGAGGATAGGGATCCAAGATGGTGGCCTAGATGGATTTTGCATTCCTAGTCTCTCCATGACTGGAGATTAAAGCAGTGAAATTACTGTTTCTCTGTGAGTTATTAGAGAACCCCCAACAGCTGCCTCCACACAGGAATCCCAGCCATGTGCCCACGCAGGTCTCCAGGCTCCAGCATTTGTGCAAGACCTTGGCCACTTACCAGCTCAGAACCCACTCCCACATAGGACTCCAGCTCCAGTGCCCACACATCACGCAGGACCTCTAGTCCTGCAAACGAGAACCTCAGCAGAACCATGCAGAACCCCTAGCCGACACTCCCACATGGGACCCCCAGCTCCCGCACAGGACCCCTGGCTGCTGCTCCTATGTGGACCTCCATGAATTCAATTCCAAGAACTACAAACAATAAATTTGTATATATTTATATGCATGTGTTTGTGTGTATGTGCACTCACACCTCATAGGTAAAATAATAACCAAAAAATATATAGCCAAATCTACCAGTGTGAAGCTCTCCCATTTGCCTATACCTGGGGACACTAGACAGGATCAGGGGACTGTCACATATTTCAGCACAGCACACCACAGAGCTGCATCGCCAAACACATCGCCCAATGCCACAGCCCAGCCCAGCCCTATACCCTGTCTCTGAAGGCAGACACTTCCATTGTAGGACATCTTCCTCACCATCCTGGACCTGAGGGCTAATACCAGTAAACAACAGATAACCCCACCTACTGGCTGAGAAAGGAAGCAATCATTTTTATTTACCTTGAGATTTTTCCTTTTTCTCTATTATCCTATTTTTTCTTTTTTCTTCTTTTCTCTCTCTCATTCTTTTCCTGCCCTCACATCCCCAACATTTGTGAAACCAAGTATTATTCATGCATTAGGCTACTGAGGACTGGGGTATCTGATTAGCATATTATAGTTGTACTATATAGTTTTGAATCATCTATCTTTACATATTTTATTTTTCTTAATTTTGATGTTTCCTTGTTTGCTGTACTCTATTTATTCCTACTTACTTGTCTTCCCCAAATCTCTATCTTTTCTGCTCCTAGCCAACTTCTTTTGCTTTCTTCTTTTATACTTTCTAAGATCTAATAACTCTATATCCTCACTTCCTACCTCCTTAATATCTCATCCTACACCCCACCCCTGGTTCTCTCTAGTCCACCAGCAGAAACTGTAGACCCTTTTGCAAACTGATTGTGTATATGGTAGATACAATTGAACTCATAATGTCTGTATATTATGACAAAGCCATAAATGTCCTATTAGGAGCTTTTTGGTTTAAAACTATATATTGTTTGCATTGAGATATGTTAATATTGGTCTCCCCCTTAAAGGAAAGTATTAGAACCCTGCAGGGAATCTATAAGCCCATAAGATAAAGACTGTAACAGCTCGAATCTGCAGTGCTAGAATGGAAGACACACGGACAGCATGAAAAAACATGAAGAAGAAAGTGCTCCAAACAAACCAAGATACTACATTATTAGAATCCATAGTCAACATAGCAGAAGAAATGTCAGAGAAGGAGTTCAGAATGTCCATAATTAAATTGTTCTGTGAATTAAAGAATGATATAAGAGAGTAAACACAGGCAGCAAAAGATCATTTTGATAAAGAGCTACATAGGCAAAAACAGAAAGCAAAAGATTTCTTCAACAAGGAAATATAGGTTCTGAAAAAGAACCAAACAGAAATCCTTAAAATGAAAGAATTAAAAATTCAAAACAGAAAGCATTACCAAGAGATTAGATCACTTGGAAGACAGAACCTCAGACAATAAAGACAATATAGTTAATCTTGAAAACAGAGTTGACCATACAGTGAAGATGGTAAGAAACCATGAGTAAAACATCCAAAAATTATGGGATAACATCAAAAGATCAAACTTAAGATTATTGGGATAGAGGAAGGCATAGAATTTCAAACCAAAGGAATGAGCAATCTATTCAATAACATAATATCAGAAAATTTTTCAAACATGAAAAACAAATTGGATAATTATATACAAGAGGCTTACAGGACACAAAATGTACAAAATAACAACAGATCTACACCAAGACACAACATAATAAGAATGCCTAGTATACAGAATAAGGAGAGAATCTTAAAGGCCACAAGAGAAAAGAATCAGATTACATATAGGGGAAAACCAATTAGGATCTCTGCAGAATTCTCAACCAGACCCTTAAAGCTAGAAGAGCTTGGAACAATATACACCAAGCACTGAAAGACAATGGATGCCAACCAAGAATCTTATAACCAGCAAAACTAAGTTTTAGATTTGATGATGATATAAAAAGTTTCCAAGATAAACAAAATGTAAAAGAATTTACAGCAAGAAAGCCTTCACTACAGAACATTCTTGGCAAAATATTCCATGAGGAGGAAATGAAAAACAACAATGAAAACCTGCAAAGGGAGAAACTACACTAAAGGAAAGGCCTATCAAAGGAGAAACCTAGTCAAGTTAAAAACTAAAAATAAACCAAAATGTGTAGGAATACAAACCATGTCTCAATAATAACCCTGAATGTGAATGGCCCAAACTCATCAATTAAAAGACATAGACTGGCACATTGGATTAAAAAAAAATACCCAACAATATGCTGCCTCCAAGAGACTCATCTCATAGGAAAAGACATCCATAGACTAAAGGTAAATGGATGAGAAAAAAATGTATCACTCACATGGACTGTGTAAACAAGCAGGAGTTTCCATCCTCATATCAGATAAAGAGGACTTCAAACCAAAATTAGTGAAAAGGGACAAAGAAGGTCATTTTATACTGCTTAAGAGAATATACATCAACAAGACATAACAATTTTAAATAGCTATGCCTCCCAAAATGGGGCATCTACGTATGTCAAACAAACTCGCTCAGCTTCAAGAATCAAACAGACCACAACACAATACACTGGGTGACTTTAACACACCCCTCTCACCATTGAATAGATCTTACGAACAAAAACTAAAGAAAGAAACCACAGAACTCAATAAAACAATCAATAATCTAGACTTAACAGACACATATAGAATATTCCATCCTTTACCAACTGAATATACTTTTTTCTCAGCAGCACATGGATCCTTCTGCAAAATAGATAATATGCTATGCCACAAAGCTGGTCTTAGCAAATACAAAAAAATAGAGATACTAGCCTGCATTCTATCTGACCATAATGGAATAAAATTAGAAATTTGATTAAAAAATAGAAGCTACTCCAACATCTGGAGACTCAATAATATACTATTAAATGATGCATGGATAACAGAAGACATCAAGAAGGAGATAAAAAATTCTTAGAGGTAAATGAGAACTCCGATACAACATATCAAAATCTCACTATGAGGCAGTGCTAAGAGGAAAGTTCATTGCATTAAGCTCATTCATTAAAAGAAGAAAAAGTCAACAAATAAATGACTTGACACTACATCTCAAAGCCCTAGAAAAAGAGGAACAAACACCAAAAGAAGTAAAAGACAGGAAACAATTAAAATCAGGGCTAAAATAAATGAAATTGAAACAACGAAAACAATTCAAAAAATTGACAAAACAAAAAGCTGGTTCTTTGAAAAAATAAATAAAATTGACAAACCCTTAGCCACCCTAATGAAACGAAGGAGTGAGAAAATCCACATTACTAAAATTCATGATGAAAAAGGAAATGTCATGACAGACTCTACTGAAATACAGAGAATAATTAGAAACTATTTTGAAAATTTATACTCCAGTAAAACAAAAAACACCAAAGACACTGACAAATTTCTAGAGACATATGACCTACCCAAACTCAACCAACAGGACATTCATGACTTCAACAGACCAATTACAAGCAAGGAAATAGAAGATGTCATCAAAAGCCTACCAACAAAGTAAAGCCTGGGACCAGACAGATTCTCAGCCAAGTTCTACAAGACCTACAAAGAATGAACTCCAATACTCCTCAAATTATTCCATGAAATACAAAAAGAGGAAACCCTTCCAAACTTATTCCATGAGGCTACTATCACCCTGATACCAAAACCAGACAGAGGCACATCAAAGAAGGAAAATTTCAGACCAATATTTGATGAATATAGATGCAAAGAACATGGGTCTGCTATGAAAACCTTTGATAAGGTCTGAAAACCTGGGTTTTTGTTGTTTTGGTATTTTTGGTTTTGGTTTTGGGTTTTGTTTGTTTTTTGGGGTTTTGTTTGTTTGTTTTGGGTTGTTACAACTAAGGGGGTTCTACTGACATTTACAGTGTAGAGGCCAAGGATTCTACTAAATAGCCTACATGCTCAGGAGAAGCCTCACCCTCAACAAAGAATTATCACCCCCAAATGGTTAGCAGTGCCAATAGATTAAGAGACCTATTCTAGATCCAACTACCACTTTGTAAGCTTTAGGACAGAGAAACAAATTATTCTACATGATACACCCAACAAAATGTGGACTGTGGACCATTCTGTTGGACAAGCAAGACAATTTCTTCAACAAATCAAGTTGCAAGAAAACAGGTGGAAAAACAAATCTCTAGATTAAAAAAATCCTTAAAAGATATATCAAGTGTAAGAATTAATAAAATCAGACTTACCCTTCCACTGTAGTAAACAATGGAAAACTGCACAAACTAAATATTGTTTCAAACACTGAAATACACACAGCACAGGACTGTAATCCCTGAGAGAGAGAATCATAAACAAATGAGAGAAGGCTTACAATCTCCCTAACTTTCTTCCTAAGGGCACAGACCAAAAACAGAAAGGGGAAAGTCAGGCAGGTATGTCAGTCTTGCTAAGAGACAGGGATTATAGTTTCAGGAAGACTCCATAGAACAGATACCAGAAAGGGAGAACATGGAAGGAGAAAGAGCTCCAGGAATTCACATAGGGAATTCCTTAATTCTCTTGCTGAATATCAAGATACACATATGTAGAACAAAACTCCAAAACGATGGGCAAAGCATTTCAAGGGGACTGAAGCTGTATAATTCCCAGGTTCCCTGGAGACCTGGGAGACCTATGAGTTCTCATTTGCTAGAAAAGAATGACCCACTCAACACCCACCCAAGCAGAGATCTCAGAAACACATGCCCTGTAGTACTTCTAACCTAGCTGCAATGAAAATCACCCCAATAAAGTTTCAAAACAAGCACATTTTGTAATTTCTTTTTAAAAAGTTCGTTTAAAACATATGCAGTAGCAATATATTGTGCCATTCACAACATATACAGAAGTAAAATGCATGACAATCATGTAAAGAAGGAGAAAATAAAAATACACAGGAAGCTTCTTATCTGTGAAATAGCATAGTATTATTCAAAGACATACTATAATAATTTAAAAGTGTATGTTAAAATGTCCAGCAATACCATTAAGAAGTCAATAGTAAGCATAAATAGAATTTCAAAATCCTAATCCAAAGACAGCAGCACAAGAAAAAGAAGCCAATAGTAGATGGGACAAGTGAGAAACAGCAAAGTGGCAGCCTTAAGCCCAATCATGTCAGTAATTAAATATATTTTAAATGCCCCTACAAAAAGGCAGATATTCTCAGATTGAGTAAAAGAATAAGATCTGACTACCTACTGCATATAAACAATAGACTTGAAATGTAAAGACACATATACCAAAAGTAAAACAACAAAAAAAAGATATGCCATACAAACACTATTCACAAGAAAGCTAAAGTGGCTCTATTATATCAGATAATAAATGTTACCAAGTATGAAAAGTAACATTTCATAATAATAAATGAGTTATTTCATCCTAACGTCATAAGGAGCCTAAAAGTGTATGCACCTAAAAATAGGGGTCCTGGATATATATAAAGCAAAACCTGACAGAAATATAAGGAAAAACAGAAAAATTCCAAACGTTACTTAAAGTATCAATAATTCTCTCAGTAATTAACACAACAAATGACAAAAGAATATTAAGGATATAAAAGATTTTAACAATGCTACCTCCTTATTTGACCTGAAAGACATTTACAGAAAATATTACCAAACAACGACATTCTTTTCAAATGCATATGGAATATTTACTAAAAGAGACAATATGTCGGACCATAAAGCAAGTCTTAATAAATTTAAGAGAAGTGAAACCATACAGTGTATGTTCTCTGACTCAAACAAAATTAAATTCAAAATCAATAACAGAAAAATACTTTTGGAATCCACAAATATTTGGAAATTATAAAACATCCTTTAATTCATGGTTCAAATTCTGAACTGAATGAAAATAAAAACCCATTTCAAAAAGGAAAGAATATGGTTAGAGAAGCATATAGTTTTAGATGTTTTATTTTAAAAAGAAAGTGTCTGGGGCTGGGGAAGTACCTCAGTGGTAGAGCACTTGCTGGTATGCTCAAGGACCTGGCTTCAGTCTCTAGTATGGCAAAAAAGATAATAAATAAATAAATAAATTGTAAAAGGAAGGGCCTAAATAAGTAATTCCAAGCTTTCTAGAAAAGTCTCTCTGCTTATCCCTGTTGGACAGACAGCTGTATCTTCTTGTCGCATGTAGTGCTGCTGCATCCCTGAGATACGGCAGTGAAGTTTCAAGTAAATGGATTTGGCCATATTGGGCACCTGTCCACCAGGTCTGTTTTTAACTCTGGCAAAGTGGATGCTGTTGCCATCAGTGACCCTTCATTGACCGCAACTGCATACCTACCTGTTCCAGTATGATTCCACCCATGCCAAGTTCAATGACACAGTCAAGGCTGAGAACAGGAAGCTTGTCATCAATGGAAAGTCCACCTCCATTGTCCAAAAGTGAGAACCCACCAGCATCAGATGGGTTGATGGTGTTAATATGTTGTAATGTGTACTGGTATCTTCACTACCATGGAGAACCTGGAAAACAGAGAAAATTAAATCAAAAGTAAAAAGAAACAATGATGAAAACATAACTCAATGTAACCAAAAAGTTAGTCATTTGAAAATATTAAGTCAATTGATAAATACCTAGCTAGACTATATGTTTAGTCTTGTAATCACAAACATTTTTTAGCAATTTTTCCCTGAGTGAAATATTTTTTAAAAGGGCCATGCTAAAGCACTATAATGAATAATTTATAGGGATAATGATAAAAAAATGTTAGTACATATCAGTAAGAAACATTAATTTACTTAACAAGATTTTAAAAAGCAAAGAGTGAGGGCTTTGCCATGACTTATAAACATACTACAATATCTCACACATACAAAGAGTCTAGTTACAAGTAAGACATACATAGGTAAATGGTCATTTCAGAGAAGCAGAAATCAAAGACATCAATCAATGTCTGCATAGTAACTACAGAGTTATAAATCTGCGGTATGCAAAAGGGAACAAGTGTTTCCAGTACATGTCCTCTTTCACCGTTTTAAAGTAGTCTGAATTTCAAGGTGGTTACAGAGAGTTACTCTTATATTAACATTTACGATAACAGTCATATAATGATGTTTAATGAAATATTGTTCCTTACTGTTCACTATAGAAATCATTTGTAGGGACTATTATTATTGGAGTGGATATTCTATCAAAGTAATCTACCAATCAAAGCTGCCTGATAATCATTCCTCTACTAGACCAATATCAATAGAAATGAAACACTACTGGTGAGGAAACTAGTGGGAATTAAGCATGAGAATCCCATCATCTTGTCTAGGTCGAAGAGTTGCCTGCAGAGTCCAGATTTTGTGTTTTATGCTTAATTCAACTGGATCAGATTGCCATCTCAGCAACTCAGTCACAAGGGGTTTGATGGCTTATTCCCTATTTGATTTCCCTCCCTAAATTTAGGAAGTTAACTTCTGCTTACTTCACTTCTCTTTCGACCTGCAGGATTTCTGCAGTCACTTTCCACTTACCCTGACCAAATCTGGGCTGATTTGGAAACTCCACTCATTCAAGGTCTTTTGGATACAATCTCAAAGCCGCAAAAAGAATGCATCTTTAAACTGCTAATCAAACTCTATTAACTCACCTTACATCTACAGTAAGAATGCAGAGTTTGGTAAATTAAACAGGAAAAAAAAAGACATCAATAGGATTAATCATACAAATCTAAAGTTTAATTCTACAAAGTTTTTGTTTTGTTTTACAGATAAATCCAGACCTATTTTTATTCTACTCTTAATTCTCAAACATTCTTGACCCAAAGCAATAGTCTAATTATTTTTACACTGTTTTTATACCAAGGAAACTTTAAACTTCTGAAACTTAGAAGCATTCATAAACAAAAAAATGATTTCAAGAATAAGGTTATAAGCAGAAGAACTTGGATTTAAGCCAGAGAAACTAAAATTCTCATTAACCTTTATGCTACGTTCCTTGAAGATAAGTGACAGAATGAGTGGCCAGAGGAACTCCTACATCAGAATCGTGGTGTTTATTAAAGACTCAAACTCCCAAGCTCAATCCTAGACCTGATGAACACTCTCCAAGAGCAGCCAGGATTTCCATTTTAACAGGCACCCCAAGTAATTACTATGTACTCTGAAGCCTGAGAATCACAGGATAGATGAACCTTACAGAGGTCAACATGCATAATGACAGATTAACAAATACTATTTATCCAATATGTTATCCACAATAGTATGTTGTGAACTCATTAAGGAGTTTATTACATTTATATCTCTTATGTCAATGTATTTCAAACTTATTTGACAGTGGTCCAAAGTAAGATGTATATTCACTTAATGAGTGAAAGAAGATCTACCTACATATGAAGGAACAAACAATTCACAAAACAATATTTATGATCACTACATTCCAGTATTCTAGTGGCTTTTATTTGATTAATTAGAAAAAAAATATGCTGTTCTATGACTCACTAAACTGATTGGTGACCACTAACTGGCCAACTGAAATCACTGTCTTAAAAGATAACAAAGGTAACAGTACTTTATATTCTTTAGGCAATCAACAAAAAAAGAAATTAGAAATGAGAGCAAGCCCCTGAATTGCAGAAGCACTTTCTGAACAATGATGACAGACACTAAACTTCTAAATAATAATTGCTTATGACAAAAACTGACACAAACATTTTACCACTTTTTAATATAAACAGTCATGAGGAGAAACTGGTTTATTAATTTAAGGGCACACAGCCACTTATGTTAGGATTTATAATACACAACAATTTTTAAAAAATTTTTTTTAGTTGTAGATGGACACAATACCTTTATTTTATTTATATGTGGTGCTGATGATCAAACCCAATGCCTCACACATGCCAGGCGAGTGCTCCACCACTGAGCCACAACCCCAGCTCAATAATCCACAATAATCATTTATATGCTATCCATAATAACTTACTTGAATTTAAGCTACAAGGCCTATATTTTTATGCAAAATGTATTTCTAATCATCTTGAAGTCAGTAGATAAAAATTAGTTGATAATCTTTCCCAATACATCAGTAACTGTTGAGGAAGCAGGACTGAATAAGGTTAATGATTATCTTGACTGCTTTGGCTCAAATTGTAGGAGAATTCTAAGAAATTTTTCTCTGGATGAAAGCTTTCCTGATGAATTCTTCAATTCAGAAAAATAAGAATATTTTCAGAATATCCACCCTTTTTCTGAAATCATCTCTTTAATCAATCTTGGCTTCTGCAAAATTCAGGATAAATTATAGAAGTCTAAAGTTATGTAAGACATTCATTGACTATATCATAAACTGAATGATTTTTTAATCTTGTAAGTTACATATTATCTATATTGACTAAATATTAACCTTATACCTTTTTGTTTCCTGCTTTCTTCATCACATACACAGTATCACTAAATATAAATATTACCACAATGTAGTCTATATTAGATCCAGAATGGCTTAAGAATTTAAAAAATACCACAATTCAACTGATCAAATACTTAACAACAAAAAGGACAAAACAATCTTACAATGACCCATTTATAAACAATATTTGTCCCTAGTTTCAACCCTCAGCACTGTCATAAATAAAAAAATACAATCTGTAAAATATTTGATTTCATAAAACTCTAGTAAAACACAAAAATATGGGAAAAGATCATAGAATCAAAAAAGGATTAGAACTAGAAAAGACCCTTTAAGAATTGAACACTATAGAATGTGTAAATTTTCAATTATGAATGATTTTTTCACTTTCATTAATCTTTTCAATGAAGTTGAGATGTTTCAAGTGGTACATCCCAATTTGGAGCTCTATGTAAAATTCTTTACAATGCCAATAGGATAGGCATGTTTTATTTCTATGGTAAATAAAACATGCCTATCCTATTGTCATTAAACTGTTATGGTTTCCCTACAATATGCTGCTATTTCTTCAAGTTTTCTTCAAATGTTCTAGTTTTGCCCTACCTTGATGAGGCACCCTAAACAAAACACTACAAAACAGACTTAATCCTTGGAACAAGGTTTTTCAGAAGACTGTGTGCATCAGTGCACACTGTCCCAGTGTAGGTCAGTGGAAGAGCCCTTGCATGACATGCGTGAGACTCTGAGTTCCATCCCCAGCATCTAAAAATAAAAACAGGATAGAAAAACTCAGATCCCTCTGTATACAAGGGTTAACATCTTTTTGTGAGATCTCTGTTTCAGATATCTTGATACACATATATAAATATAAAATTATGAACTGGATGGGTAAAATACATTTCTTACCATTTAGAGTAAAAAGCTTTGAAAGCCACTACTTTAGACTGGGTTATAGTGAGATAAAAGAGAAAATTTCACCCAACATTATCAAAATACATGCAGAACTTCCAGCTCCACTGGTCATCACTATCAGTGCTCAAAGAAATTAAGGTTCTATGTACCAAATATAGAAATACTTATCTTTCAGAGAAATAGCCAAAACACTCTTCTGGTGCATATTAAAGTTACAACCAAGAGTTCTCACTTCCTGAAGGGTGGTGGTTCCCCACACATGTCAACTGCTACTTACTGTGTGATCTTTGGACAACACCTCTTGTATAAAAATAGCTAAAACTTCCTCCGAACATCTGATAATGTCATAACCTGACAGTTTAGCCAATTGGTTCTCTTAATAAAGATTTGTCTTTCTGATGGAACCAGTTTATTGGAGATAAACATGCCTAGGTTGAGCATCTTCATATATAATCTCTTAATTCATCACAACCTGATGAGAAAGGTAGCACTCAACTTTAAAGCTACTTTCCCAAAGTCCCACAGCTCCTAAAGTTTTTGTTTTATTGTTTTTACATTAACCAACAAATCATAATTGCACATTTCATTGGGAATGTTTTTCAAGTACTAAAATTTTGGGGTACTACCAATTAGCCATGCAGTCAATGGATGACTACTCACTGGCTCAGGCAGGAACAATCAGCAATAAATGTGTAACAAGTGCATACCCCACATTAATATCCACCACCTCCAACTAACTAGTGATCAGTCTTCAGGCAAATAAAATGTGGCAGATTAACTTCCGGTGAAAAATAATATATACGTAGGCCCAAACCAAATTTGAATGTTTAGTCATTTGCTTCACAGCAACAAGCTAATGTCAACATGATCAAAGTTAGGTGTATTGTGAATACTACTTATTTTACCAAGCCTTAATCTTTCTAATATTCTTTTCGAAAGAACAGAATGGGGTAAGGGAGCAAGAGATGAGGAAAGGGACCTAGCCGCATAAACCCCCGCTCCCTGACTACCCTGCGAGGGAAAGGGATCCAAGTGAGTCTCAGAGTTCTGCTATCCGCCTGGAGCAGTGGCAGAGGCGGCACTGGTGTGCAGCTGCACCTGCTAGATTTTTAGGACGTCCAGCACCCCCTGGCTGCAGGTCCAGACGCGAGTTTGCGCCGACCGGACCGCAGCCTCCCCTAGGCGCCCAGGTGTGCTCTCCTTGCACTTGCCCTGGGCGGGTGCAAGAACCTGGGTCTCCGCGGACGCTCGCCGGCCCTCACCTCCTAACTGCGTGGAAGGGCACTTCTTCCGCAGGCGGCCCCAGTTCAGCAAGTTCCCAGTCTGCACGTGCAGGGTGCGGCCCGCGCCTCGAGCGCCCCTGCCGCGCGGCTGTCGGTGCCCAAGGCAGCGGCTGCCTGAGGGGCCAGGCGGCGACGGGACAGTCGGGAAGATGCCTGCCTCACAGGACGCGATGCCCGGGCCCCAGGGTCGAGCGAGAGGCTTCAGACCCCACGCAGGAGCCCGATGTGCGCTTCGGCAAGAGGAAGCCTGACGGCGGTGGAGCAGCGGCCTGGGCGGGAGGCGCTGAGGCTGCGGCTCTGGCTTCTGCGGCCCCGGCAGGAGAGTTGACTCCAAACTAAAAAAGCTGTTTTCTGAAAGATGAGCAGAAATCGGGGCAGAGAAAAGTGCTTCTGTTACTCGTCCTGCTGTGGGAAAGGGCGGGGCGCCAAAGGGCTGCGGGACTGTGGCCCCTAGGTGACTGGCCCCAGTTGTGCGGCGGCCGCGCTCTTGGGCGCAGAGTGCCAGCTGGATGGCTGGTAGCGCAGCGCATGGCTGCGCTCTCCCTGTGGTGGGAGGACTGAGCGCCCCTGCGATCTACTGGTATTCGCAGACGCGTTCCTCAACCAATGGCGGCCTCGCTGCTGGCTTCTTCACGCGCCCCTTTAAAAGGACCCTTAAAGGGTCCGCCAAGGCTATGAAATATCAGCTGGTTTTAGTTAGTGTGGGCAGGTTTTAATATACAAGTGCCTTTTCTCTGCTTTGCTATCCTCAAGAACCTTCCCCCAAACTGCTAATTTTTCTTCATTTATTAGACCTCTATTAACTCCCTGCTTGGAAGAGGGTAACATGGCAGAGCCTGCTAGTGATCTCCTAAATCCTACAGGATGGCTTACAGACCCCGAACCGACTCCCAGATTAGGGCCCGTGAGCTACACTGCCCCTCTGCAGGAAAACTGGGTGCTCTGGGCAATGCTACCGCCACCGCTGCCTCCTTCTTTGCCGCCTGCAGCCAGGTCAGAGCATTCGTTGGAGGCGCAGCGCTGCATGAAGGTCCAGTCTCTCTCCCGGGCGCCACCCCGCCTTTGATGCCCAGATTCTGCCCGCTCGTGGCGCAGTCCCCCTTGGATGCACAGTCTCCTCTTGATTGTCAGTCTCAGCTCAGGGCCAGCCTGCCTGGAATTTCCAGCCTTTGACATCTTAGTACTGGGGACAGTCTCCTGGTGTTTTCCCTCAGCATCAGAACTCTGGCAGTCCTCCAGGTAAACATTCTTATTTTCCACCAAAATATGATACAAAATTCACTAATGTTAACTTCTCTCCTAGTAAAAACAGAATAAAATGAAAAGAAAGGAACCGGGTTTTCACTTTTTTTGTGATACCTGTGATCATGCTTTTAAAAATCAAGAAAAGTATGACAAGCACAGATCTGAACACACAAAATGTCCTGAAGTAGATTGCTGTTTACTGCACATGAGAAGATTGTCTCCTTTCATTGGAAAAATATGCATGCTCCTAGTATAAAGAAGATCAAGTTAGACACCCCAAAGGAGATTGCAAGACGGAGGGAAGAAAGAAGAAAAATTACCCAACTCTGGTTAATATTGAAAGGAAGAAAAAGTTAAAACTTAAAATGGAAAAGAGAGACGTATAGACAACAACACAGTATGGCAAGATGAAGGGGATGTCTAGAAATTCACTGATGGCCAAGATCAGAAGTCCTGGGGGACATCACGAATGGAAAAATGGTGGTGATAGACAGATAGATGTCACTGGATCAGAAAATTTCCTCTCTGGTTCAAAACCTGAAGGCCCACCTGAGGCAAATGCAGATCCTCTTGGTGTTTGGATACATAACAATTCTGAGTCTGATGAGGAGAAACCTCATGGTACAGTCGTACCTAAGGAAGTGACACCAGCCTTGAGTTTACTAATGAGCAGCTATGTCAGTCTTTCAGGGTCAGAGAGTGAGCCAGACACAACTCCTGTCAAGACTGAAACAGAAGCTCTGGCAGAAAACCAGGTTGCTCGTAGCAGTCCTCGGAAGAGTCCAAGACAAGATGTTAAAGCAACTGTTAGAAATTTCTCAGGAGCCAAGTATAAGAACCGAAAGAAAAGATTTAAAAAGACAAACCTTAAGAGGAAAAAAGATTGTCTCAACCATGAAAAATTATTTCAGCCAAAAACACACCATCCATAGCTCCTGGAAATGCTTCTGGCTCCAGACATTTAACATGAAAGAAATGTGATTCTGTAGTGTGTTCAATACATCATCAAAAAAGAATTTTTGGACTTAATATTAATTCTATGAAAACTAAAGATGTATGTTTGTGTAATATTTCAGTACACATAACTGAAGCATATGAAATAATGTAAAATAATACTATCCTCAAGTTAATGGAGGAAAACCCAAAACCATATTTTTTCAAAACTGAATTAGTAAACAGTAAGCCTCATAGAATATTATGATGGAATTTCAAATCTTTCCTTTGATTATTACTTTAATTATACATATTAATGATATACAGTGAGGTCATAATATAGATATATGTGTGCAACATGTAATCATCAAATCAAGGTATTTAGCATAGAAAAGCATTATTATAGATTCAACAACTCGGTTTCATTTGCTGCTATACTCCCCAATGACTGCATTCAGAGGTTTTCTAGTTATTATTTTGATTGCCATCTGGTTGGGATTCCTCCCTTTTCAACAGAAACAACCATACTTAATGGTATTCAAGGAATTGCTTCATCCTCCTTTCATTTGCCTTCTGTGAACATTTCCTACAACATTTTAGAAATTGAAAAGACAAAGAAAGCAAGTATGAGAATCTAGTCATCTTTCAAGACTGAATTGTTGGGGAAAGCTGCAACATTTTGGAAGAGTGGCAGGAAAATTTCTTAGCCAGATTTTACTACAATAATATTGCATGATGACACACAATAGAAGTGAATAGATTGTAAGAACTCCTACCTATTACCTGCTCATGTAACTCAATTGGCTGCAGATGGTAAACTCCAGGTTCTGGGTTAGGTTCAAGTCTAAGCTTGTATCCTTTCCATTTGTCCTCATTTTAAAAGAACAATCTTAAAGTGAGTTGGTATTCCTCCTCTGGGGTGCAACTTGTACATAATTGGCTGATATGAATGAGATGTCTTAGAAACTCTATCCCTTGCACAATTAATTTGCAAACTACATCATGTGGCCAATCTTATTATTCCAGTGGAGAATACAGTCATTCCATGTGATCAAGGATAAAGATAAATAGTCAAGTCTATTCCATGAAGAATTTGACCTGCTCAGCAATGGCTTAATGATATGTGAATGCAGCTTATAACTAACCATTACCTGTTGTAGCTCATCAGGGATTCTATTAACTGATTAATTAATTAACTGATTAATTCTATTAACTGATTAATTTGGGTGGAACCTTGCTTATGTCAGATGCATAAAAACATCTTGAAGGCCAAGGTATTCCCTCTGTTTCTCTGACCTTATTTAGGATGGTCACTAAAATACTAGAAAACTAAACAAGGTCAGGGATCAGAGAGCTAACTATGCTTGCTTTACCATCAGGTTACCTACCTGCTAAGATTGAGTTGAGAGGATAATGGGATCATTGAGAATACATAATACTTGAACAGAGCACCCCAATAACAACCTTCCCATTCTAATGATGTTCTAATGGCATTCAACATTGGGTATATCACGCTAATTACCTGGTGAAGGGGCACATGTACTGAACTGAGAGCAGCTCATTACCTTTGGAAGAAAAGAAGTCTCATTCCTTAAGACTTCCATGCTGTCCTTCAACAGCTGACTGCCCTAGAAATTATACCTTTCTCTACAATTCTCATCATTGTGATGATGAGAGCTTAGGCTACAGGAACAGAATGGGCAGCTTACAGCAGATGAGTTTTTGAAGAAATGAGACACAAAAGAAAAGTTAGAAAAAGGCAAAATTAGACTGGACTGGAGGATTCACCTTCACTCACTAATCACAGCAGGATCACATCAGGCCACTAGTACAGTTTCTCTTTCCCTCAAAGCCTACTGAAAACAGGAAGAGACCATGGAGTCCAGCTGGCAGACCAGGGAGACACTTGCTATTGCAGGGACACACCCTGGTGTGAGCTATGGAAGTGCTACTCTCTGCTGTTCCATCTGGGAGGTGACAGTTTCACCCCAGTGCTCTGAAAGGTAGTAAAGGGAAGAAGGCAGGAGGTGGACACTGTTGATGTAGGCAGCTCTCCAGATCCCAGAGGCTTAGGGATCCAGATGAAAATCACTTATTCTGCTATGGTGTTAGTCCTTGGCAAGCACCAGGGACAGACAGTTGAATGCTGAGATGTTGTGTGGCTCCTGTTCTCTCCTATGATATAGTAGCTATGAACAAACCCTCTCTGCTCACCTCTGTATCAAAGTTTGTCAACTTTGATTTTGTGAGATCTTGACCCTCAAGCAATGAAAAGAAAGAGTTGTCATTCCAAAACAATTTATTTCCCTTTTCAGTGTTACTGGCTGGGGGTGGGGGACTTGGAGTGAACACTTTCCAAAAGTGAAATCTGGTATCAAGTCACAGATTTAAAATTCTGCCACTTAAAATGAACAATCCCTGACAAGTAGTTAAAATGTGTAACGGGGAGCCTCTGAGGGTGGCATGGAGACAGTGCACATTGTCCACATGCAGATCACTCAGTGGGCATCAGGCCCCACCCACTGACTCTCCCCAAGTGATTCTTACTGTCCTCAGAAAGATGAAGGGCTTTCCCATCAGGCTCTGTGCAAGTCAGTGGACTTGTTTTCTAGGGAACCCAGAATGCCCAGGAGTGACGTGATAACCTGAGGAGTCTGGTGGCCCCATCACCTATGTGGTAAAATGCCAATACCTAATTCAACAATAGCTTCTCAGGCAGGGAAAAGGTGTGCTGATCTGTGAGAAATGACAGTGCAACTTCAGATTCTGGTCCTAGGCGAAGTGAACTTCTCCGCAATCCCGCACCTCACTTCACAAACTGTTTCCTGCTTCTTCAGAAACAGTATGAAACCTCAATGTTTCATGCAGGAAGAACTGAGTAGTTTCCATTTCAGTTCTAGTCATCTTTTGTTCTTAATGGAGATTGAACTCAGGGGCATTCGACCACTGAGCCACATCCCCAGCCCTATTTTGTGTTTTATGTAGAGACAGGGTCTCACTGAGTTGCTTAGCGCCTCGCCATTGCTGAGGCTGACTTTGAACTCGCGATTCTCCTGTCTCACAAGAGACGCTTATAATCTCAGTGCTGGAATTATAAACGTGCGCCACCAGGCCCAGCTGGTTCTATTCATCTTAACTCGCTTTTTAGGTGGTTGTAATATCTTGTTTGGTTTTCAGCTTCTAAGAAGAACAGTGAGTTTTCTGAGGAGCCAGGTACGAATGAAACACAAGCAGTGAGCAGAGGCAACTGACAACTTGTCCACCGAGGGCAGAGCCCCTGCCAAGTGGAACCAGCCACCCATGAACTTATCCCTCAACTAAAACATCAGTGAACTCCACACTGGGCTTGCACTGGAGAGTGTAGGAAGACCATGGGAGGTCACTGGGAGTGGTCCTATGGCATTTATCCCAAATATATTTACTAGCTCCTGCAGCCTAGAGGCTCTCTTTGGTGCAGAGGTAGCAGGGAGGAGAAGGTGTGCACCCTCCTCCTGTCCTCAGTGGTCCCTGGCATTCCCTATACCTGTTCACAACACAGTCCCTGAGAACCTTCCATTGTCTCATTTTCATGGAGGCCTTACCTTATTCCCTGCTTATTTTCTTCTGAGAATTTTTCATTACCAGATCACAGTTGATTAGTTTTATTATTTGTTTCCCTTCTAGAACAGAGATCGCTGAGACAGGAATTTGCATTCATTTAGGACACTCTTTGGTAATGGATCTCTAGAACCAGTATCCAGCATGTGGCAAGTATTAAAAAAATATTCATTGAATTAATGAGAGAACAAATTCTTTTGTAATGCCTAATCATTTTTCTAACCAGTGTTCATCTCTACCATTTCTCATTTTGCCTCCACTTACCCCAAAATGTCACTATTCTTAGAGCTCTGTCATCAGTGCTTTGCTTTCCTCATTCTGTTCTGAAAAATCTCAGGCAATGCTTTCTCCTTCTCTCTCATTTTTTTTTAATTGGTGTATTATGGTTGTACATAATGATGGTATTTATTGTTAAATATTTGTACATGCACACAATATAATAATATAATTTGATCAATTGAACTCCGCAGCACTTCTCTTGACCTTCTGAGTTTGTATTATTTTGCTTAACATAATGGTCTCATGTTCTATTCATTTTCCTGCAAATGATATAATTCATTTTTCTGTATGGCTGAATATAGCTCCAGTATGCATATATACCACATTTTCTTAATTTATTCATTTGTTGATGGATACCCAGGCTAGTTCCACAGTTTGGCTACTGTGAATTGTGCTGCCATAAACATGGGTATACATGTATCACTATAATATGTTGAGTTTAATTCTTAGGGTAAATACTGAGAAGAGATATAGTTGGATCCTATGGTGGTTCTATTTCTAGTCTTTTGAGGAACCTCTATACTGATTTCCACAGTGGTTTTACTAATTTACTGTCCCACCAATGGTGTAGAAGTATTCCTTTCTTTCCACAACCTCTCCAGTATTTATTATTTTATTCTTGATGACTGACATTCTGAGTGGTGTGAGATGAAATCTCAGTGTAGCTTTGATTTGCATTTCCTTAATTGTTAATGCTATTTAACGTGTTTTTGTGTATTTGTTGGCCATTAGTATTTCTTCTTTTTAGAAGTGTCTATTTTGTTCATTTGCCCTTTTATTAACTGAGTTTTTTGTTGTTGTTTTTGTTTATATATTCTGGATATTAATTCTCTGTTGGAAGTGTAGCTAGCAAAGATTTTCTTCCATTCTGTAGGTTTTTTCTTCACCTTCTTAATTGTTTTCTTTTGTGGGCAGAAGCTTTTAAATTTGATGTTGTCCCATTACGCCTTATTTCCTGAGCTCTAGGGACCTTATTGAGAAAGTCATTGTTTGTGCCTATATGCTGAAGTTTTGACTCTATGTTTTCTTATAGGAGTTAGTTTTTGGTCTAACTCTTAGGTCTCTGATGCATTTTCAGTTGATTATTGTGCAAGATGAGAGGTAAGGGTCTCATTTCATTCTTCTACATATGGATTATCAGTTATCCCAGCACCATTTGTTTAAAAAGCTGTCTTTTTTCCCATTGTATGATGTTGGCACCGATGTTTGCTAAGGATTTGATGACTCTATCAGTGGGTGTTTGTTTCTGTGTCTTTTGATCTGTACTATTGGACTATGTACCTGCTTTTATGCCAGTAACATGCAGGTTTTGTTATTATAGCTCTGTAGTATAATTTAAAGTCAGGTATTGGGGTGCCTCAGCATTGTTTTTTTTTAATTTGCTTATAATTGTTTTGAGTATTCTGGCTCTTTTATTCTTTGAAATGAATTTTAGGACAGTCTTTTTCTAGTTCTATAAAGAGTGTCATTGGTATTTTGATGGATATTGCATTAAACCCATATATTTCTTTTGGTAATATGGGCATTTTCATAATATTATAATTAATTAATTATAATTATTATAATTAATATTAACTCTGCTGATCCATGAACATGAGAGGTCTTTCCATCTTGTGGGGTTTTTTTTCCAATTTCTTTCTTCAGTGTTCTATTGTTTTCATTGTAGAGGTCTTTCACTTCCTTCGTTAGATTTACTCCAAACTAATGTGTTTTCTTTAGGTTATTGTGAATGGAATTGTCCTGATTTCTTTTTCAGCAGATTCATTGTTGTATATAGGAATTATATTGATTTTTGTATGTTGATTTTGGAACCTGCCACTTTGCCAAATATATTTATTAGCTCTAGCAGTCTTTTGGTGGAATGTTTTGGATCTTCTAGGTATAGGATCATATCATCTGCAAACAGTGATGATTTGACTTCTTCCTTCCCTATTTTTATCCCCTGTATTTCCTTCTCTTGGCAGGCAACACTTTTTGAGTCCTTATAGGAAATTAAGATTATATATATAAGTCATCTATACCAGGACTTGGCATGCTACATGTTTTTTTTCTTTTAAAAACATACAAAATGTAGAAAGTTAATATAAACATTTCACAAGCAGAGAATTGACATGCATGTGCCTTGAAAAGCCATCAGAGATGACTTCAAGATCTTGTGATTCACTGAGTGGTTTTTCTGAGTTACAGGATACCATGGCATTTGAATCTATCATGAAATCCCCCATTTGTTTAGTGGAAAATTGAAATGAGCTGCTGACTGTGAATTCAAAAGCATTAAGGATTCTTTAAAAGATATGTCAACCTGTGGTGGTGTTGGCTATTGTAGGGACATATTATATGGGGAAATACTACCTCAGAAATCATCTTACAGGACAGAACCATGGTAAGTGTGGTCCTGGAGCAAGGGACAATAAATAGGACAAGCTGAACTCACTATCTGTAGGGTTGTCTTATGGAAGAGGTTAATATCTCCCACTACAGAAAATTTCCAATTCTTACCAGAATTGGAAATTGGTTATATTTATAACCTCTAACCTATCCAAAAGAATCTCATGCTTTTCTCCATTAATAAAGAGCTTCCTAACCTTATCAAAATATCTGCTTCACTGTTGTTCCTGATCCCATCCAGTCTCACCTGCTCAGGAGCTGAGCTCTAGCAATTGCTCCCTTTCTTTTTCATGCATCCTTTTGTCCAAACTACATGTCCTTTTGACATAGCATGCAAATATAGTTAAGTATGTCTTTAAAAAAAAAACAAAATGGATGGGCAGAAGTATGCACAGTAGGATCCCTCTATCTCCAATATCCAAATTGATCTACCAGTCAGTTTTTTTCTCTATATCATAGCAAATCTTTGATAAATTAGCATACCACTCTCTTTACTTAGTCTTTTGTAACATGCAAACTATAACAGAATACATAAAGCATATGTATACAACATAGCTAATAAATAAAAAGTGAACAATTATATAATCACTATCCAGATCAGGAAATAAAACCTTACTAACATTCAAAAGCCCAAATCTCTGTTTATCACACATATTGATAATTTATTTGTTTTCAGTACTTTATAGTATGCTTATGTCTGAGGATACCACAATTTATTTATCCGTTTGTTGTTAATGAGCAGCGGTGTTATTTCCAGGTTTTATCTTTAATGAATGAGGTAGTTATAAATATTCTTATATTTATATCCTGGTGCACATGTACAAAAACTTCTCTTATGCCATATATCCAGATAGAATTTCTGGATCAGAGACTACACATATGTCTTCAGTCTTTCTAGGTCATATTAAACAGGTTTCCAAACTTTGTGCCATTTACATACTCTTTATTAGGTTTTCACACATTCTACAAAAATTTGGTAACATAAGACAAAATCTTAACTCTTACTGATCTATGAAGTGTATCCTTCCATTTTCCCTCTCCCATTTTCTCTCCTCTTCTCTTTAGGCCATTCTTCCATTGTTGCCTAAACAAAGCATTTTTGTCTTTTTCATTCTTTTCTTTTAGTACTTTTAATGGAATTATTACCATCAAACAGGAGGAGACACTTTTTCTTGCCTGTAACAAATAAATTCATAAGTCATATTTTGAGAGATGAAAGAGTTGAATCCCTAAGAAGCTGATAGTAGAAGGAAGTTTCAACAGCATTGTTCTTATTTTCTATATAAGAAAACATCAAGCAACAATGAGATAATTCCCAATGCTCTGCTAAAGGAATTTATTGTTCCAAAGTACTTTAAACATCTCAACTGTGACTCTCTAACCCTCTCCATCATAGTGTCATAGTAATAACAGAAGGAAATTGATTCACTTCCAGTAAAGGTCCATAAGCAAAACCAGATCACTCCTTCTCTCTTTGTAGGTGACTCACTTTCCTTTTATTATGCCTTGGATCCTTGAGAGTGATGATTTCTCACCACAATTTATCCTCTCTAAAGCCAAGAGTACTGGGAATAAGGCTTACTCCATATCAATCAGAAATCAGATGCTACCACTATATAAGAAATTGTAGACTTTCTACCTCTTTATGGAACTCACACAGACTGTGGAAATGGGATGGCCCAGGTCATGCTGAAACAATTCTCTCGGAATTTTCTCACTTCCATTCTATTCCCAATTGAAGGAAGGAAGCATTACTGTATGCAAATGGCCAAAATCTTGGACTACTGGACATGTCATATCAGCCACTAGTTCCAGGAATAGTCTTCAAATCTTTCTCTTGTAGTATTAACTCTTTGGAAAGAAAGTCAACAGGTGTCACAGGTCTTTTCTTCTTTTCCTTCATTTATATTCTCCTGATGGACCAATGAAACAGAGTTCATTATTTGGCTGAAGAGTAGAAAGCAAAAAACTCAATATGGAAAAAACAGAAGAGGAAACTCGCAAAAGCTAATGTTTCAATACATGTCCTTGCAGAACACATATACTCAAAATGTTATCTGTCCATCACTCTAAGAAATACCTGAGATAAATCAACTGATGAAGACTAAATTTGGCTAACAGTTTTGGAGGTTTCATGATTGATTGTCCTGATTCTTTGGAGCCTGTAATAAGGCAGCAATGAGCTTATGTCAAAGCAAAATTCTGCTCACCTCATGGCAAAACAAAGAGAAAAAAAGAAAGAAGGAAAAGACCAGGATTCAACAATCTCATTCAAGGGCATACCTCACTCCCACACCCAGTGAAGTCCTCCCACTAAGCCCCACCTGTTAAAGTTTTCACCACCTCCCAGTAGTGCCAAGCTAGGGACCAAGACCTTAAACACTGGGTCTTTGTAGACATTCTAGATCCAAACTATAGCACCCAATCACAGGGTAACTGAGCATTGAATGGAGAAACCATTTATAAGGGCATAGTGTGGGTAAAGAAATCTAGCAAGGTGTGATAAAGCACCTGGTGAGTGACAGTAGCACTGACTACTCACCTCTTGTACACTGACAAGGTAGGCTTAGAGTGGATGCCATGACATAGCAAAGAGAACTATTGGATGGAGCTACATGAAAGGAACAATGACCTGAGGTAGAGGAATAAGCCTCTGGGACACTGTGGCCCAGCACAATAGAAGCTATAGGAACACATGCCTGCTTTCTGATCTCTCACTAGTGTTTCCAACTGGTTGAACTCAGCCTGAAGCCAGAGGACACTGTAGCTCTTCCTGGTCAGACAAAAATACACAGGAATACATAGGATGATAGAGTTTACACTAACTCTTAATGTGAAATAATTTGAGCACTTTAAAGAATAAGGTGAATTTGGGGCACAACATGCTTTTTGAGAAAGATAGCTAACACTTGAATTATGTATCCTTGTGAAATAGTTGCAAACACTATCCTTGCTCAACACTTTACATTCCTACAAATTTCACCAATGTGAACCCTGGCAGCTTAACCTCTCTGCTGTCACTTTATGTTCCTTCTCCTCTTCACTCATGATCTTTCCTCTGGGCTCCATAGTGAGGGCTGAA